>CM053505.1:5086336-5153135 GCA_028627145.1 Eidolon dupreanum | reverse complement strand
TAAAAGATATCTTTGAGAAGAAAGTCAATAAGTCATACAGAAGAGGAAAGTATAATTTTTGGGTAAAGAGGAAAAAGAGGTCAAATAAAATATGTCGATGATGCGGGTGACCTTAAAGATGATAATGGTGTTATCTGAACTTATTTCGGGAAGGCTTTCTTCAGTGCCATGTCAGCGTGGAGTTTTCTCTGTTTCTCAGGATTCCAAAGTGGATCATGATTTACATGTTCATGTATTTAGCTGCTTGCTCCACATCTCCACCTAGGTAACAAATGACAGCATGAAAAGTGCTAAAGCTCCATGTAAAGGGTCACATTTCTCATCTCCAAAGTGGCCCTGCTATAGTGAAACGTTACAAGCCCAATATTCCATTTGGAAAAATTTGTTCCTTCCCCTGCCCGCTCTTCCAGCCCCACAGGAGACTGCAAATAGAATTCCCTGCCTTGCCCCGACAATGCATGCCTTTGCAGTTAGCTTCCACCCGTGACTAGCTTCTCAAAGACAAGAAGGAAGGGGAGCTCTCGCTCCTGTTACAGTTTTGGAGCTGGAGGGGATTTTGAGTCCCAGAGGAACCTTTGAAAAGATGATCAACAGAAAACCTCGCCAAGAGTATCTACTATAGCAAATCTACTATAGAAGTGGGGAAAAATGTACAGCGAAGCCATTCTCTCCTGTTTGCTTTTATTATGAAGCTGTCCCTGTAAATGCTACTTGTAACAAAGGAGACTTTCGGTGGTTCAATTTACTCTCTCAAGTTTCGTTTAATAATCGCTGATCTCGCTGGATGGCTGGTTGTCTTGGTAATAACATTGAAATGGCCATATCAGCTTTCTGAAAGGGTAAATATTATAAGAGTTTTCTTTTAGCCCAGAGAGCTTTGAAAATCTGCCTTGCCTCTTCCGTCACATAAAAGCATATTTCCCAGTTATCTATTATCATGAAACGAATGACCTGGAAACTGAGTGGCTTAAAACCATCATTTTTATTTGCTCACAGTTCTGTGGGTCCAGAAGTTGGGAAGGATGCAGGTGGCTGTTTATGTTTTATCCACCCACCATGTCTAGTGCCAGCTGGGTCAGCTGGGGCCAGAGGACCCACTCCCAAGATGGCTTCTTTGTTTATGTGTCTGGGACGTTAGAGTCCTTTGCCTTTGTCTTTTTCTCTTAGAATGGTGGTCTCAGAGCCATTGCTCTTCCCACGTGGCAGCCACCGGGCCATTTCAGAACCGTGCCTAGAACTGGCACAGTGTCACTTCCAGTGTATTGCGTTGGTCAGAACAGTCACGAGTCCTGCTTAGACTTACGAGGAAGAGAAGTAAACTCCACTTGTGATGGGGGGCGGTGTGTGTGCCAAAGTTACATTGCAGAAGAAGACAGGTATGATAGGAAATACCATTGGTGCCATCTTAGGAAAACAGAATCTTCCAAAGGATGATAAATGACTCTGGTCTGCAATGTGTGCGTGCGATGATTGCTATGTCAAACATCTCACCCAGACTTGAAGGGACAGACAGGGAAGTTTTCACAGAAGTGACATCCCAACTGAGAGCTGAAAGATGAATGGGGATAAGCCAGATCAAGAAGAGAGGAAGTTCCAGAAAGAGACACAGCAAGCCAGTGAGAGAGAATGCACTTTCCAGAGCCTAAAAGAAGTTCAGCATGGTGGAAAGAGGGGGTACCTCTGTGTGTGTGTGTGTGTGTGTGTGTGTGTGTGTGTGTGTGTCCGTGTCCTTGAGCAAGTGTCAGCATGTTGAGGGTGAGGCCAGGTTAACGACATCTTGGGACATTCTGCTGAGGGCAATGGAGGTTTTAAGCAGTTATTCCATTTCCCTGTAACTTGAAAAATGGGTTGGCCAGGGGTAGGCCTGAAGGCGAGAAGAGTGGGGTGGATATCAGAGAGGATAGATGGTGGCAGTCAGAATGGGAAGGACGGGATGTGTTTGAGAGATATTGGGAGCAGAATCCACAGGATTTCAAGGTGGAAGGATGAGGGGAAAGCTTGAGTTTCAGCCTCAGGCAATTGGCTAAACTTTGAACTTTTTAGTAACGAAGACAGGAGCATTTCCTAAGGGCTGCAGACTGCCGGACAGAGAGGCCATGCTTCTATTTTATTTGAAGATGGCTGCAGATATAAGTATAATGATGATATAAGCCAAAATCCATTATTATTTCATGGCATTTTTAATGCTTATGTGTATTATCTCATATGGCTTTGAATCATTGAAATAAGGTGGGGAGGGGGTTTTGGGCCCCACTGCCATATGGGGAATCCAGGGGAAGGTCCTCCTTCCACCGCTAAGCTTTTCCTTCAGAGCAGAGGCCTGCGGACTAGGTCTGCAGCCACGTCTGGCCCATTACCTAGTTTTTACAGCCTGCAAGCTAAGAATGGTTTTGACATTTTTAAGTAGTGGAAATAAAAAAACAATCAAAAGAGCAATAACATTTCGTGACAAGTGAAAATCATACGAAATTCAAATTTTAGTATCCACAGTTAAAATTTTATTGAAACATCCATATCCATTTCTGGTGTTTAGCGGACAGAAACTGCAGCTGTGCCTGTACCCCTGGCTAAGAATCCTAGCAATGAACTAGATACCCTTCGGTGGCTTCTGTAACTCTACTCCCCTGGGAAAACTCTCCAATGCCACCCCCTACCCCATTCTAAGTGGCAGACAGCAGGCAATTTATTTATGTAACAAACAACTGTGTACTGCTTAGGACCTGCCAAGCTAATTTAATTCTTATGACAACGTTAGGAGGCTGTATCGTATTATCATCACCATCTCCAGGGGAGGAACGGAAGGCACAGAGAGGCTGAGCCACCTGCCCAAGGTCACGCAGCTAACAAGGGGTGGAGGCAGGATTCGAACCCAGGCAGACAAGCTCCGCGGGTCGCGTGACAAGTGGACACCAGTTAAAGATAGGTTGCCTACGGAGTAGAGCCGCGACCCTCACCCTGATCGGAGCACGTGCAGGGCCCACACACCCCTCCGAGGGTCCGGCGCGCCCCCAACAGGCCCCGGGGCGCATCTCTCTAGGGCGGGAGGGGCAGGGGCGCAGAGGCCAAAGGGCAGCGGAGCAGGCGGGGTGGGGGGGGGGAGACGGGAGGGAGGAGCGAGAGGATCCGCACGGGGGTGTGTCAGTAAGGCGTGTCGCCCCTACCCAGGGCCCCAGAGACCCACGAACTCCCGCCTCCCTGCGGCCGCCGGCGAAGCGCTGAGTCACGGTGAGGCGGCTGCCCCGCGCCCCGCGCCCCGCGCGCCGCCTCCGTCCGCTCGGGCCCGCACGCGCCGCCGCCGCCGCCGCCCCGTGAGTACCCGGGCGCCCGCGGGGTGGGCTGGGGGCGGTGTGCGGGGGTGGTGCCGGGCATCGGGGAGCAGCACCCCGCCTTGCCCAGCCCGCCCTAGATGCCTAGGGGAGGCTCCGAGGGAGATGCCTGGAGATGCTTGGAGTCCTCTGCAGTTTCGTGCAAGTGGTAGCCGGCTTTGCTCTCTGCAAAGCACTGAGCTCTGGAAGGGCCGCGTCACTTCTTCACGTGCGTTGAAGTTACTTGTAGGAGCCTCGAAGGACCAGGAATAGTCCATATGGGGGTAAAACACATTCGAGTTCCTTGTATGTAGGTGACGACAGTTTTTTAGGGTCTTGAGGCTTCAGCTCGTTTCTGTGCCCCAACAGCCCAGCACCCAATACACGCTGATTGCCTGCTCCCGGGACGGGGTGCATTTTAGAGTGGCCTTGACTGACAGGCGGGCATTGCCCAGTAGAATGCTCCAGATAACAGCAGCTGACTTACAGCACCCGCTACACTCCTGTGAGGTAGGCAGTCTTATCGCCCCTGTTTACAGATGGAAAAACTGAGCAAGGAGAGGCTTAGCAGTTGGCCTCAGGTCATACAGCTGGTCCCGTGGTGAAGCTAGGGTGCAAACTCAGGCCGTCTGGCTCCAGGGTCTGTGCATCTTGCTAAAGCATCTCTCTTGGTTTGAGTAGGAATCTTCGAAGGAATGGATTATAGTTTTCTTGAAGGACTTCAGGGATTGGGGATGGGGGTACAGTCTGCAAGCATTTGAAGTGGAAAAGGGACGGATTATATTTGTTCTGTAATATTCCATTGAATAGGATTTAAACTCACAAGGAGTGACGCAGGACAGGGCAAATTTACCTGAGTGTGTGTGGGGGGGACCAAGCCCTACACTGAGGGAGAAGAGGGTTGTTGGCGGAGAGTGTGGAAAGAATTAACACACATGCCAAAGTTTGTCAGAAGGAAAGTTTGTTAGGGACGGGTAACACTCCACTGACAGAGTGGAGTCTCCTCCCAGAGGCAGAGTGAGACTCAGAGGGACAGAGGCGACAGAGATGAGGACAGTGAGACAGAGTAAAGGCACAGAGGGGAACACTGGGAGGGACCCCTAGTGTTCTGGGGAATTCAATTTATCATTCTTTAGTTCTTGTGAGTTACAATTTAAAGACTTCCTTAACCCATTTCCTTTGATATGGACATACACTGAGAAAGGGGAAGAGTCTAGTGTGAAAAGGTGAGAACATTGTAGCGTGAAAGGCCTGCTGGCACTTCCAGCCTTTATTCCATTGGTTCCCCATGAACGATTTTATTTGTGTCGGGCGCCACTTAAAGACTCTGTTTTTCCTGTTTCCCCTTCTTAGGTGTGGGAAATGGGTCGTTAGCTATCGCAGCAGAAATCTTCCTTTGTCCTGCAGGTGCCCTCCTGGCCTGGCTGCAGGGCTGACTGCATTTTGCAGTCTGTTTGTGGCTTGATTTAACACTTTAGTTCTCTTGCCTCATCCCTACATTAGGAGGAAACACTTTTTTTTTATTGTGTTTTTTAAATTTTCTTTTATTAGTTTCATGTATACAGTACATTGCTTAGACATTTATATAGTTTATAAAACGATCCTCCAGCTGCACCCTCCCTCCCCTGGCTCTCTGCCAAGCCAATGTATCAATGCTGCCTGCATTCCCTATGCCATGCTCCCCATCCCCGTGACCATCCATCAGCTACTAATTTGTACTTCCTTAACCCTTCACCCCATTCTCCCAGCCCTCCAACCCTCCTCCCCTCTGTCCATCACTAGATTGCCCTCTATATTTGTGAGTCTGTTTTTGATTAGTTTGTTCTTTTTGTTCCTTCGATTCTGCACATAAGTGAAATCATACAGTGTTTCTCTTTCTCCGTCTGACTTATTTCACTTAGCATAACACCCTCCAGGTCCATCCATGTCTTTGCAAATGGTAGGATTAGGAGGAAACACTTTTGAATAATGAACCAGGACTATATAGCTCCTTCCTGAAATCCGGGATGCATTGTCAAGGCCCCGACACCAGTTTCCTGTGCTCTTGAAGACTTCATGAGAAAGCACAGAGATTTCTTGCCCGAAAAGTTACCTCTGAACTTCAGGGACAGATGGCTCTTTGAATCTGCTGACTCTCAAAGATCCCTTTCAATGCCGACCCCTTCTGCATTCTGCAGAGAGTCACAGACCTGTTGGTTTTTCTCCGTGTTCCCTATGCCACCACACAAGTCTTTCCCAGCCTCACTGGTAGCACCTGCCTTGTGGGGCAGCGTGGTGTTGAGGGAGAGGCTCAGAGATTCCAATGAGGTAAAGCAGATAAAGTGCTCCTGAGGGGTTCTTGGTAATTGCTGAACCTTGTAGAAGATTGCGGTAGCATCACATGAGCTAACAATTGTTAATGATTAGTGCCTGGGCACCTCGTAAATACCCACTGTCATGGTTGTTGTTTAAATCACCTAACCCACATCTAGTACATAGTAAGCAATCGATACATGGCAACTGTTAGTATTTGGGGCAAGCCTGATTTTAATATCCTTTATTTTGTAGTTCTTGATGTGACTTAGGAATTAATGATTTCTCTTTTTTGTTGTCCCTCCTTTTGCCGTCCATTTTCTACAGCTCAGCGTCAGAACACTCTCTTTTCAGACGTCGACATGGTGTCCTCCAAGAAGGTTACTGTCTCAGTGCTCAGCCGAGAGCAGTCGGAAGGGATTGGAGCACGGGTACGCAGAAGCATTGGCAGACCCGAGGTATGCTGCTTGGGTGGTTGTTTCCTGCTTTTTTGCCGAAGGGGCTGGCGGGATATTGAGGATAAACTTGGGAGGAAAGGGCATGAGCTGCTCTGTGGGGGGCCATAGGGGCCAAGTCTAAATGAAGCATTTGGGGTCCCCAACAGACCAGCCCCAGCCAAAAGGGGATTTCTGTAATGCGGATACAGACGTCCTGGGCATAAGCGGGAAGCTTCTCTGCCCATCCTGGGTTGATCTGTCGGCCTCAGCTTGCATATCGCCCAACAAGCCCATCGTATGCCCGCAAGTCAAAGTAATGCGGGGAGGAGGCAAGAGAATTAAAATGTTAAGCCACATTCAGAGATTGCAATATGGCAGTCAGCCCTGCAGCCCAGCCAGGAGGACATCTGCAAAACAAAGGAAGATTTCTGCTGGGATTGCTAAGGACCCATTCCCCACACCTGTGAAGGGGAAACAGGAACTAAGACTCATTCCCTATGGCTGAAACCATGGGGAACCTAAGGATTAAAGGCTGGGAGGTGCCGGCAGGCCTTACACGTTACATATTCTTACCTTTTCATGCTTCATACTCCTCTTCTTCACTGTCCATATCAAAGGAAAGGGGCTAATGAAGTCTTTTAAACTATAGCTCACAGGTTCTAAAGAATTATATATAAGCTGAATTCCTCAAACACTCAGGGTCCCTCTCAGTGCCTTTACTCTGTTTCTCTCACTGTTCTCCTCTATATTGTCACTGTCCCTCTCTCTGCCTCCGAGAGGAGACTACACTCTGTCTGTGGAGTGTCACCCCTTTTCTAATCAACTTGCCTTTTGACTCTAACTTTGGTGTGTGTGTTGTTGAATTTCTTTCCACACCCTCTGCCAAAGGACCCTCCTCTTCTCTTTGTGCAGGACTTGGTCTCCCCGCCACCTGGGGGACATTTGTCCTGCCCTGCATCAAAAGCACCAGAGGGTAACTCTGAGTCCCAATTCCAAATTCTCAGGAGAGAGAATCTGGTTGGCTCAGGTCAGGTCTCTATCCTAGGTCAGTTAGCCATTGCCAGGGATTTGGGTTCGTAGACCACTGGGTCCAAATCTGTGGACCTCTTGTGGTGGGTGGGGGCTAAGTAGGGGCTCTCAGAGGAGGCAGAGAAGGTAGACGTCTTTCAGCATTAGAGAGCTCTTTCATTTGAAAATTATGGGGGATATGCGACTTGCAGAAAAGAAAATCTTATATACATAGAAAGGTTTTAAATGATGGTTACAGTCCTGAGAATACTGTACAGCACCATACCAGATTCCAAAAAACACTTTTTTATTGAGTTATAGTTGACATAACATGTTAGTTTCAGGTTATAACATAACTCTTTAGTATGTGTATATATTGCAAACTGATCACCATGGTAACTCTAGTTAACATCCATCACCATACTTAGTTACAAACATTTTTTGTGATGAGGACTTTCAAGGTCTTTCTTAGCAACCTTGAAATATGCAACACAGTATTATTAACTACAGTCACCATGCCGTACATTATATCACGACTTATTTATTTTAGAATTGGAAGTTTGTACCTTTTGATTCTGTTTGCCCATTTAACTCACCCCTACCCCCAGCCTCTGCCAGCCAACAATCTGTTCTCTGTATGAGCTTATTATTTGTTTGTTTTTGCTTTTTTAATATTCCACCTATAACTGAGATCATATAGTATTCGTCTTTCTCTGTCAGACTTATTTCACTTAGTATAATGCCCTCAAGGCCCATCCATGTTGTCACAAATGGCAAAATTTCCTTTTTTATGGCTGAATAATATTCCAGAGAGAGAGAGAGAGAGAGAGAGAGAGAGAGAGAGTGTGTGTGTGTGTGTGTGTGTGTGTACCACATCTCCTTTATTCATTCATCTGTGGACAGACACTTAGTTTGTTTTCACGTCTTGGCTATTAAAAATAATGCTGCAAAGAACATGGGGGTGCAGATATCTTTTTGAAATAGGGTTTTCATTTGGATAAGTATCCAGAAGTGGGATTGCTGGATCCTATGATAGTTCTATTATTAATTTTTAAAGGAACTTTCATACTGTTTTCTATAGTGGCTGCACCAATTTACATTCCCGCACACAGTGCACGAGAGATCCCTTTTCTCCACATCCTCGCCAACACTTGTTATTTCTTGTTTTTTCTCATTTTTTTTTTTTTGATAATAGCAATTCTAACAGGTATGAGGTAATATCTCATTGTGGTTTTGATTTGCATTTCCCTGATGATTCCTGAAAAGCACATAAAGGAAGGAATGTATTAGGGAAATGGATTCTTTTTGAAAGGTGAAGTTGATTTGCCCCTCTTCTTAAATGTGCCCTGATATTCTCATATTCTTTCCACCATTAGCTTCCTCTCTAACTATGAATGTCTTTTGAGGTCCATCAAACATTGTTTTCCAAAGGAAAGGTGAAAACAGGATTATTTTAAGAGCTAAAAGCACAGTGGATATTGGGAGATGCATATGGATGTGGTGTCATATTCTGCTAGGCCAGATCACCAACAGAACAATTGTAAAGAATTCAGACACCTGTCAGTAAGCTCATTATTATACATTGAGAGTAGCTAATACTTTAATTATTCCATCTGTCAGGAACACATCTGCTGGGGGGTTCTTCATTTTTTTTGGCCTTGTAAACCCTTTGGTGGGCCGATAAAACCTATCGATTCCATCAGAATAATGTTTTTTAAATGCATAAAGTAAAATAGGACGATGAAGGAAAACTTTTATACTGAAATAGGGTTAGCAAAATGTTACGAAACAAATTCGTAATCTAATAGTTTTACATGAAATAATAAGACTTGGAGACAGTTCTAACTACCTAATTTCAAAGCCGTGAGGAGCATGAACAATATTTCAGTATACCTACAACAACTGTAACATGATAGGAAAATAGCTTTGATTTCTGTTGGTGGCAAAGTCACAGGTACTAGTATTTACTGTGGTTCTTTAACTACTACATAATTGAAGGAAAGGTTAAATTTCAGTCTGGAGATGAATGATGGTGAGTGTTGCACACCGATGTGAATGCATTTAATGCCACTGAACTGTATGCTTAAAAATGATCAAAACGGTAAAATTTATGTTACGTGTATTTTACTATGAAACAAATCCAGAAGAAAAAAAATCAAAGATTAGTAAAAATCTGTAATTTTTTTTTTACCAGCCAAGTTTACAGCCACCCTGACTTATATCCATGGTGCCCAGTTAAGAGAACCTGGCTAAAAACCTCTGCTTTAGAGGCCCCGACATTCTACGTATAATCATTTATTTTACATCATGGTGATTACATAGAATAAACAGTTTTGTGTCCTTATCTTTTCATTTAACATGGTAGCATAAGCACTTCTCATGTTATAAGGAATTTTTCATAAACATCATTTCTATAGCTGCGATGTAAACCACTATTCTCTTACTCATGGCCCTACTTTTGGTCATTTAGATTGTTACCATATTTTTTATCACTGCACACTACCAACTTGCCAGGAAGTTAGCTTGCTAAGCCATCATCATCAGAGAAGGAAAGCATCTATCTTCCTTTAAGGCAGTTACTTTTCAAACTTTTTGCACCAAAGATACATTGCAAAAACTTGGGAGCCCAAGCTCTTTTCGCATACAATTTACAAATATTTAGGGTTAGTGGCCTTAAGTGACTTCTTCCCTGTGACTATGAATGTGGAGGTACAGGAATTTGCAGTGTTCTCACTGAGCCTTTCGGTGATGAATGGTCAAGAAGAGATGGAGTGGGGCTAGCTCACACCTTGCGTTACAATTGGCCTTGGCCTGGGCCAGCCAGGCTGGACTTCGAATGATCGTGTGGCATGATGTTAGCGGGTGATTCGCCTGTGTTCCCAACAGGCACAAAACATACCATCAGCGTTGGCCTCTGTACCCCATGCCCCCTCCCACCAGACACTCCATGGTAGAATGTGATTTCCCGGGGACTGTTCATATTTCTTTTTATTATAAAGAATTTCAAACATAGAAAAGGAAAGAAAGTAATATACTGAATCTCCATGTACCCAATGTCCACATTAATCAACTGATGGGCAACTGTATTTCATCTATGCCCCCATCCATTTCTTCCCTAAGAATATTTTGAAGTGAATCATTTCATTTATAAATATTTCAATTTGTGTGTCTAAAAGATCATAACTTTTAAAGGTAAAACTATAATTCCATTATCACGCTTAAAAATGATGAGTCCCTTAATATCATCAAATACCCTTTGTTCTCATTGGTACAGCCTCTGTAGGCTGCACTCTCCATTATCAGGATCTGTAGACTATGAGTCAAGGTTGAGGGGTGTAGAGTCACAGCTGAAGTCCATTCCAGGCTGTGTCTAGATCTCAGTCTGGACCATGTGCTGACAGTTTCCTTCTGCCTTCTTTTATTACCAGTCAAGAGACTGAGTTGGCCCAGCAGGTATGCCAAGCTGTTGGAGTTGCCTTTGAGGGCTGATGCCATATTGTCTTGATGTAGGCTGGCCTTTTGTGGGGTATTGGGAGGGTAGGGTCTCACCTGATTCTAGGCTGCTGCGACAGACGTTATTGTCCTTATGTTAGTTAGAACTAGGTTCACCTGTGTGTAACAGGAAGCATCTTACAAAACCACTGGTTTAAATATGTATGGATTTGTGTTTCTCTTTTGAAAACCCCCAAGTAGGCAGTCCAGGGTGGGCCTGGAGGCCCCACACTTACCGGAGGCCCACACTCATTCTATCTCAGTTCATCATTCTTACTACATTCGTAGTGCATAACCTTGTGGCCCAAGACAGTCATTGGGGCAATAGCCACCATTTGCCCTTGGACATCGAAAGGAGGAAGAAGGGAAAAGCAAAAGGATACTGCCAGCTCTCCATCTTTCTTTTATAAGGGATTTCCCTGAAGGTCCCACCCAGAAACTTCTACATACCTCTCATTAGCCAGATTCAGTCATATGACCACACCTAATTGTGAAGGAGGTACCACTTAGGATGTGTGCGGAATGTCTTCTACGTACACAAAACTATTGTAGATTCAGTGAAGCATCATTTAAAGAGTAGTTTCAGCCCTATCCCCATGAAACTGACATTCCTGGTAGCTACTTCCAGTGCTTCGTGACTGAAGTAAAATGCCAGGCTGCTAGAGCATTACTATGGGAGTGCCACAGCCTTGAGGGGCGGTGGCTATGGGTTTTGACTTGCCTTCTTGAGATATCAAAAGAAATAGCTTGGAAGCTGCTGCCTGTATTTGGCAGCTAAAGGATTTGGAACTGTTCGAAGGAAAAGAGATTCTCATACAGCTTAAGAACTTCGAAAGATTATCAGTTTACTACATAGAGAAAGATGTGGATGAGTTAGGGACCAAGTCAAACATTTTAGGAAATCAGAGTTCTCATATAAATCAGATCTTGTCTGCAGATAACATGTTTAGAGGGTATTAGGAACTTTGATGAAGGCTAATACCTAGCCTGCAAGTAACGCTTTAGTGTAAAAGTCTGATGCAAGATACTCTTGCTTGATAGGAGAAGAGTGTCTCTTACACTTGCGCCCCATCTCTTGGCTGGTTAAATAGTTTATCCCTCTCATTCTTTCCTCAGCTTCCTTCCTGTGTATGTATGCATGTGATTGGTGACCAGAAGGATTGAATATGTGATCAACATATGACAAATAATACTTTCCAAACTATGAATAACTGCTGTTCTGTAGGTGATGGATGGAGATGAGGGTAGGATTGGAAAGAGGGGACCTCTTTTCACGGTTTACTTAATCGCGGGACATATTTGCTCATATGAAATTTTTTGATGCCAAGAAGCAATAAATATTTATCTCATCCTTACCCATATTTCAGTACCATAGAACCACAACTGTGTAGAACTAAAAAGCCATCTTAATGCTCTTAACCCTTTGTTTTGTACCTGGGGAAGTCGTGCTCAGATATTTATATATCAGACACCACCCATCTAGGTAGAATCCACAGCGCTTCAGGTGCTGGGCCAGGAGCTCTGCTTTCATTGTTTCTAATCCTTCGAGGTATATATTAGCCCCTGAGAAAAAAAAATATATAAGGTATGAGAATTTTCACCTCCTTCTCTTCCAACTCCAGTCCTATTCCTGAGCTTTCATTGAGCTAAAATGGAGTTATGAGCGACAGGACAAAATTGGAAGGATCTGATTTTCACTGGAAGGGGCAGAGTTACTGGTAGAAAAGAGTAAATTTATAAGGTGAGAGGGGAAAAGGAGAAAAGAGCTGTCTCCAAGTGGTTTGAAGAGTAAGAGAAGATGGAAATATTGGAGGCAGATATATATCAGAGAGGAGTAAGGGGGAGATTTTCAACTTTATCTTTAAATTGAAGCTCCCTCTGACCTTTTTGGAGAGAGTTCAAGAAATTATTTTTCAATTATTTTTTAATGTTGGACCAGATGAAACACTGGGGTGAGATGGGCTAAAAAGTGGCCCAGATTTATAGGGGTGATAGTCCACCTTTTAAAGTGAAGAGACTGAGACTTGGTTTGGTGAAAAAACCTTGCAGTAGATTGTTGAATTTGTGGGGGTTTTTTTTGTGCGTATGTGTATAATATCTGTCTGTATATACGCATGTGTGTGCATGTGTGTTTGTTTCCATAGAAAGTGACAATGAGAGTCAAAACCAGAGACAGAAACAGAAAGAGGGTTTGGTACTTTCATTTCTAGCAGTATGATGGAGTAGATACCCTGAAATAAACATACAAATAAATAACTTAAAAGATTAATTAGCTGAGCTGACAAGAAGTTAGAGAAACTTGTTGAGCCCAAAATCAATGAGAAAGAAAAAAACCTGAAAATCTGAATAGTTTCATAGTCATTAGGATAATTGAATCAGTATTTTAAAAGTTCATCACAAAGGCAACAGGTCCAGATGATTTTACGGACAGATTTTACCAAACATTTAGGTTACAGATAATTCCAATAACGCAAAACTCTCCAGGAGGTGAAGCTCGAGGGAGCCCTCAAATCACTTTATGAAGCAGCGTCCCCTTGCTATCAAGACCAGACAAGGACAACAAGTGAAAGGATAATTATATCACATTCATAAATAATTTTGCGAGAATCAAACAAAATATTAACCGAATATGGCATTGTACAAAAAACATTCCACTTTGGATTATCTGAAGAAAGCAAATTTGGTTTAATATTAGCAAATCTATTTATGTGATTTACCAACATTAAGAGGTTAAAGGAGAAAACGTAAGTATCTCGATCAGTGCAGAAAAAGTATTCAATAAAATTCAACATCTATTTATGCCAAAAAAAAAAATTAGTAAACTAGAAATAGATGGGAAATTTCTTAAACTTATGAAGGAAATCCACAGAAAATCTGCATTAAACCACCCAGTTACCAGTGAAACTTAAAAAAAAAAAATCTCTGTAAAATCAGGGGCAGGACAAGGACGTCTATTACCATTATTTCTATTCAGCATTGTTGTAAAGGTGCTAGCTTGCAAAAAGACAAGGAAAAGAAATAGAAAGTAGAAGATTTAAAAGGAAGGGGAAAAACATTATTAACACTTATAGGTGTTAATTGGAATATTACTCTCAAATATTCACTCCTCTGCAATAGGATTATACACTCCCACCCACTTTTAGCTGCATTACCCCTGAGTCCATAGGGAGAGTTTTAAAAGACATCCTCTCTGACTTTGGTCTTGGCTAGGTCATGTGCTTTGACTGGTGGGACATGTGAAAGTGATTGTGCATGATTAGTTTGGTTCCTTTTGCTCCTGACCTTGGCGATGAGAAAAGCATGTCCTAGAGAGTGGCCACTGATTCATCTTGGGACTCAGAGTGAGAAGACATGTAGAGGCCAGCCAAGCCCAGCAAGACCCGGAAAAACTGCAGCTTGCCACAGGCTTTAACGCAAGCAAAAAATAATTTGTGAGCTCTTGGGCAAAAGCTTCTTGATAAATACACTGGTGCTTATGAATGTCTGCAAAGAAAACCCAAAAGCTACAGATGACTTATTAAAATCATTAAGAGCTTAGAAATGTTCAAAATCACCCTTCTAGTCACATTTTTAATCCCCAGCAGCAAACTGTTCAAAAACATAATTTAAAAATACTAATTACAATACCATTAAAAAATATGGTAGAAAAAAATTAAGTATATGCAAAATCTTTATGGAGAAAATGACAAATCCTATAAAAAGACATTTTCAAAGACCTACATAAATGGAAGTAACCATGTTTATGAATAGGAAAGCTCAGTATTATATACATGTTAATTCTTCCCAAATTGGTCTATAGAATCAAAGCCATTCCAACCTCTTTCTCCCTCTCATTTGAGCTTGAGATTTATCTTCAGCTGCCTTCTAGCTTTTGTACAATATAGCGAAAACTAAATATTCAAGTTCTATTTATACAGATGATATTTATATAACTATATCAAACTCAGTGTGAACTAAGACAAAGGCACCACGGCTATTTCACGGCTGCTTCTGTTACATTCCTTGTACTTCTGGATGGCCCGACCATCCTCTCAGGCATCAGAGCTAGAAGTTGGGAAGTCACTTAATCCTCTTCTTTTTTCCCATTCTCCATCACCACTGCCATGGCCTTAGTCCTAGCCTTTGCCCTTGTTTGGACTATTGAAATGACCTTCTAACCCATTTCTCGTTTGCCCTGAGAATACTCGCCGGTGGCGCTTGTGGCTGCAGCATTTACTCTGAGATAACTCATGGATCACAGTCCTAATCTTACCCCCAATGTTTGCCATCCATCTCCCATGCTTTTCAGAGAATGACATCAAAACAAGATTGATGCAGTTGGGACAACTCGTTTGAACAGAAAACAGATGTCAAATCATCTGAAAAAGAAAAAAGGATTGCAAAATGGACGACCATAGCCAGATTCTCACGGCACTGAAACGATGTGACAAGGAGGCGACAGTGTTGTCAGCATTCCACAAGGATATGGTGATTGAGGTAGACAACAGAAATGGAAAGAAAACTAAGAAGTCGTGTGTCATTGTGGATAGCAACAGTATGGGAGCAGTGGACTCGGCTGATTAGATAGATGCTCACTTCTTATCCCACTGAGCGCAAAAGACACAAGTTTTGGTATAAAATTTTTTCTCCACCTTTTAAACATTACAGTGCTGAACTCCTCCATCCTGTTCCAGAAGGACAATCCTGAGCACATGATCAGCCATGTAAACTTCAACTGACGTTGACTGAAAGAACGCTGGAAAAGCATCACAAGCCAGGGCAGCAACGACTTCAAGGTCATCCGTGCTCTGATGCCACACCTCTCCACCTGTCTGGAAGACATTTTCCCAAGAGCATACACCAGCATCAGGGAAACAGAGTCCAACTGGTCGCTGCAAAGTTGGCTGCTCATTGCAACGACAAGGATGGCGAGAAGATCCAGAGAGAAACAATATTTCTGTGCGGAATGTGATGTTCTGCTTTGTGTTGTTTTGTGCTTTGAAATTTACCACTCAAAAAAAATTATTAAATACCGGTCATCATATACATTTCTGTTACATTAGGATTCGAGAGAAGTTCTGTTTACAAATAACTCCAAGAACAGTTTTTCTATTTTCTTTTCACATTAAAAACCAGTCAGATTAGCTTCAGCCTCAAAGAATGTGTTTATGTAAAATTATATTAACCCTGGTAGCGAGCAGCAAGCTGCACGTTTTTTTCTAAACGGGAAATGGGCTATAAATAATCTTTGTCTCCTTTCTCTTCCTTTTCCAAACCATGTTCCACATGTGTGCAGGAGTGATCTTTCTAAATCTGATCATCTCAACCTCCAATTAAAACCCATCTCACCTTCAGGATAAAACCCAAACTCCTTCAAGATTTGACCTCTCACCTCATCTCTCATAATTCCATGTACAGCTTTTGCCCTGGTAGTTGCACTTCTTCAAGCTTGCCAAACTCTTTCTCTGCTCTTTTTCTTGGAATGGTCTTTCTTCTTCAACTTCTGCTTGATTATCTCCTACGTGTACTTTGAAGACCTAGCTCAAGTGACACCTCCCTGGTAGAACTTTCCCTGATCCCATCCAACTCTCATATGTGTCTTCCTCCAGAGCGTTTTTCATCACAGTGCAATCATTGACTTTCTAGTCTGTTCCCTCACGAGCTTATGAATCTGTTTAGTATACAGACTGTATCTTGTTTGTGCTTGATTATTTAGATCTTAGATGATCGCGAAATGTTTGTCTACTCTTCTCACGTCTCATAAAATGTCATCTCTAACTTAATTAGTGAATCAGAGTGTGTGTATAAAGAGTTCTTTTCTCAAAGCAATTATCATTGAAAAAAGTTGCTCATAGGCTATATAGTTTAAATGCATTTTGCTAGTTTGTTCATGAATGTACCCCCGGTAGTGTAGTTTAAAAGGCGTGTCTAATCTGCTGAATTTTATTTTTATTTCAGTTAAAAAATCTGGACCCGTTTTTACTGTTCGATGAATTTAAAGGTGGTAGACCAGGCGGATTTCCTGATCACCCACATCGAGGTTTTGAAACAGTAAGTAAAATAATTTGACTACAAAAGTGTGCATTTTAAAACTTGCCTCTCTTAAATTTAGTAATCATTTCTAATAGAAAATTCAATTTTAGAAGCAATGAATAATAGGCAAAAATTAATTTATAAGTTCCTGGCTATAGACCGGCTACTAGAGAAATAATGTCTATCTTATATGAAGTATACTAAAATTGAAATATTTGCTGTTTTAATATTCTTTGAATTTGTGCCAATGAAACATTCCTATTTGACCAGTTAATAAAGAGCAAGAATTGACTTCTTAAAATATTTTTATAATTAAAATTTATTGGAGATGGAAGAGACAATTTAAGGTGTGATGAAAATAATTTTATGTAGAAAACTTGTTCAGAAATGTGTAACCTCATGTAATATAATATTTTAAACCCAAAAGAAAATCCAAGAACACTGTGACTTTAAACTCAGTTCTAGGAAATTATGTAGAATCAAGGGGCTGAAATAGAATATAGCCTACAAATTAGGATTTTAAGAACCTACATATGCATTTATAAATTTAATTGTAAAATTTATCGAGATCCTGCTGCATGTTTGTTTTCAGTTTTAGTTAGATATAGAGGTAAAAATGCATAATATAATATTGTACTTTCAAAGATTCCCTTTCTTCACACATACCTATATTCTTGGAAAATATGAGGATAATTACTTCCTACTTACAAAGTTTAGCCATCTGCTCTATGAGAAAAAAAAGAAGCCTGCAGTTTTGGGAAATAGATCAGGGCTTGTCAACGATTGTAGTGTGTTTGTCAAGCCAGTTATTGGATGAGTAAATATTTGTTGAAAGCTGACACACAGGCACTGGTGTTGGGCGATCTTTTGTATGTTAGGGTGTGTGTGTTTGCATATTGGGGAGTATGGAGAGAAGGCAGGGGGAGGGAAGCTGAGGAAAAACGAGGCCTGCCCCCTGCTTGTCTCCGGTATGCAGCCTAGTTAAGGAGGCAAAAGACGGACTGGTAAAGAGTTCACAATTGCAAGGAAAAGGTGGAATGAATGAAGAAGCTTCTGGAAATGGTTATGAAGCATTAAGGTAGTTGAGTCTCTCTCACTTAGCTACTTGCTTTCCATTTCTCTTCTCATTCCTTTCATCTACCCTGCACTCCTGCTGGATTCTGACTTGGTTCCAGAACATGTCTCCCCACAGTGCTCTTTAGCTTCTGGTACGGACATTCTCACCAGTCCATCCTGCAGCTTCAGTTACCGTTTTACTAATCTTTCGTGATTTTTTTTAACTATCACTATCTCCATCAAGTTTTCCAGATAATTCCAAGAGGATGTACTTGCTCCTTCATTTGGTCCCCATAGCACCATGTTTTTATCAATCTCATGCACATTAGGACATTAGACCCTATGGTGGCCTCAGTCATATTCTGTCTTTCTTGAATTAGAGTTAGTAATTGCCTCAATTGCCATCTCCCCTGGCCATGCCCACTGCAAATTGCTTCTAATAACCCACGCATCTCCATGATCTCCAGTTAGATACTCAGGAACTCCTGGCTGAATTTGCTAAAAAGAGATGTCTTTTGCTGAAGACAGTGAATATATAAAATGAATGATGAAACACATTGCTTTCCTTTCCGTTAGGGAAAGAGGAACTGTTATAAACTGTAAACTCAACTTTAAACTCCGAAGGAGTTCAGAAAATATTGGTATTTTACTCTTCTGTAGAATTGTTGGTATTTGACTCTTTTACAAATATTCCTTCAAAGTGTGTTTATAATTATGGTTGATCCTCATTATTTCATGGATTCTTTATTTGCTAACTTATCTACTTGCTAATGTAATCCAGAAATCAATACTTTTAGTGCTTTCCGTGATGTATGTGGGCATGCACAGACCAGCCCAACGTGTGTGTTCCCAGCTCAGCCTTCATACTGTGACAAGCGTCCTTCTTGAGGCCTATTTAGTGCTACATTTTTCACATTTTAGTGCTTTTTTGAGATTTCGCTGTTTAAAATGCCCCCAAACTGTAGTGCTGTCTAAGTGCAGGGAGGCTACGAGATGCCTTATGGAGATATTACATGTGTTAGATAAGCTCCCTTCAGGCATGAGTTATAATGCTGTTGGCCATGAGTTCAATGTCAGTTAATCAACAATATACATTAAGTAGGTGTCCTTAAAGAGAAACCAATATAAAATAAAGTTCCGTATTGATCAATTGGTGAAAATATGAGCAGATGCTCGCAGGAACCCAACCTTGTTTTTCTCCAGAAGCAGCGGTTCAGGGTTTGCTAGTTGAGTGATCATGGCAACTTTGTAGAACAGAACTAAAGATTCAGCTCTGCCTTAATGTGAACTTTAAAAGTCTGCAATTGAAAACCGAGTCCACTTGTAAGCTCTTGCCGCTTCCTCCCTGGAGCATTTTTCTACAGGCTTGTTATAAAATTTGAGAGTGCTAATTAGTACAAAGAACAAAGTTAGAATCACTTCTTAAGTCATCTTACCATCTAGAAATAGGTATTGTTATTGTTTTGATCTATTTTTTAAAGTACTTTTATTGTGGTATCATGCTATACATGTTTTGTGTCTTTTTAAACAACATAACATTACACTGTTACCATTTTCCCAATGTTCTTCAAGAAACCGATCTTTACTGGCTTCATTAAGCATCTACCATGAAGGCTCTACCAATTGATAAGCAGTGTATCAGTTGTAATGTATGAGGGTGCTTGTTTTCCCTCAGCATCACCAACGCATTCTATTTATCCAGTTTTTCTTTATCTTTGCTGTTTTGACAAGTGAAAAGTAATGCCTCATCATAGGTTTAATTTGCATTTTTACCTGAGTGAAGTTGATTAACTTTTCATTTTAAACAATTTGTTCACCATACGTATTTATATCCTTGCCTTATTTTTTCTGTTGGGTTGCTGGTATTCTTATTGTTGTATAGAAGCTCTTTATATATTAAGGAAATGAGGTCCTTTTCAGTGATAGACGTTGCAATGGTGCGAAGAGGGATTAGACTTGTTTTGCATGCCCCCCAAAGCCAACCTTTGGATACAAAGCATAGGTACAAACCAATAGAAGAAATAGAAGACCTTTATAACAATTTGTTACACAAAGATAGAATAGGCTCCCTGGATGGAAGTAATTTTCTTATTTCTGGAGAAATAGAAGCATGCACTGAATTTTAACAAAACAGATGTGTTGTCAGGATCAATGCTCCTCAAAATGGCTCTGTGCAAGATGAGTCAGTGCTGTGCTGGAATAAAATATTAGCACTCACATGAATTTTTTAAAATAAAAAAATGAAATTATGCTGTATTATTACATGAATATAAAATATAAATAAAAGTATGTATTTTGAGTGCATGCTCACATCTTCTTAACTAATAGTGATACATGATCAAAGAAATGTGGAGAATATTATCCTACGAAATTCTTATTACCTCAGGTGTGATTCGTATACCTGTAGTGGTCCCACCTGTAACCTCTGGCTGCCTCTTAAACAGGATCTGCATCTCAACAGGCTGAGCGCTGGATATACACATTAACATTTGAGAAGCGCTCATCTAGATGACTTTCCAAAGCAGAAATATTATCATTTTTTGAGATGAGAATGAGAACTTGATTTTACCGAGTTAATGACTAATCATTTGTTTAAACTTAACTCTCCGGTTTGGCTAGCTATATATTTTCTGTTAAAAACTTTCCTGAAAATTGAGGAAGAAGAAATGCTCTAGGGAAAGGAGGCACAGCTGGTGGTCACAAGACAAAGGGGAAAATGAGTTCAGTATTTCCTGCCAGGAGCTTGGACTCTGCAGAACATTGTTTTCCAAATGCCTGAATGGTAAAGGGTGGAATAATTTTGCAATGACCTATTTCTGGTCAGGCCTTGATATCTTGATTTGTTTAGGGCCACTATAAATGATCAGAAACAAAGAACGATCTAAGAACTGGGCAACACTCTTCCCTCTTAAATCCATGCCCTGCCAAGATTTAGTTTAGCTTGAAAAAGCGGTGAAGTTCACACACTGAGAGTCCCGTGTCCCTTTGACCCCGTCAGTCCTGAGGAAACCGGTTTCGTCACTCCTGCCTAGTTAATTTTAAGAACTGATAGGTGTAAAACATCATGCCTGCTTCTCAGGGACATTTCAGGATGCTCTTGTCCATTATGTTCTTAGTTGGGCTTAGAAATGTTTTTAAAGTTTTGCACTACAAGCCTCAGCAGGTTCTTTGATCACGAGAACAAACCAGCCTTGTTTTCAAGGGCGTGCCCATCAGAGCAGCCACACTGGCATTCACTGGTCGGCAGCCAGCAGCGTTTGCATGCGGTGCCTGAACAATAGCCTGGAGAGGAAGGGAAGGGTCCCAGTGATTCACGCGAAAACTCACAACTGAATTCAAACCTCCTCTCTCCCACACAATCTGCTTTTCTAGCTTACTGTGCGCTTTCGAAACCAAACCTTATCATTGTTGAATCGAGGCGGGGTGGGGAAGGGTGGGACTTGATTAAATGAAAAAAAAAAAAAAATACACACGCGCACACACACACACACACACACACACACACACACACATATTTTTGCAACAAACTCACAGATATTGAGGACAGTTTGGTGCCCGACAGAGGGTGGGGTGTTGGGGGGCTGGAAGAAAGGGGTGAAGGGTTAAAGAAGGACAAATTAGTAGTCGATAGATGGTCATGGGCATGCGGAGCCCGGCATAGGGAATGCAGTCAGCAGTAATATCATGGCTAGGTGGAGAGCCAGAGGAGAGAAAGAGCAATTAAAGGGGTCGTTTTATAAACTATGTAAATGTCTAACCAAACTATATAAATATCTAACCAATGTCCTGTATACTTGAAACTAATTAAAAAAAATCCATTTTTGGGAAAGAAAAATAGTCTAGGAAAACTAGGAGAGAATAATACTTTCTCGACATCATAAAGACTTGTTTAATGAACATCCTATGTCATGTGTCACACTGAAATATTAGACGTAATTCTGTTAATTTGAGAAAAAAAAGACAAGAATGTCTACTACGACTGTTATGATTTATATGGTCCTGGAACCTTTGAATCTATTAATAAGAGTTATAGCTATTGCAAAGGAGGAGGAGAAACTATTTATATGTAGGTAATGTGCTATAAAGGAAAAGCTCACAGTGGCTATGACCGGAGGAGGTGGGAGGGCACAGGACTAAAGTTGTGGTTACAGTGCACACATGTGGGTTTTAGCTTATACATTTATTTGGCATGATTGGTGGAGGGGAGCAGTGAAGTTAACAGATTATAGGAAGGAAGCTAAAGTCACCCTTACCCCCAGGATACCCCTGGCACCACCATGCTGGGAATATCAACCAAAACCTGAATAGAAAATAACTATGCAAAAATCACCGACTTTCCTTTGTAAAAGCAACAACCAGATATGATGGGGAAAACATCCCATTCGGAATAGCGATAAGAACCCCATATATTTATAGGGGGAAAAGTTATTCTCCTTTAACCCAGTAATCCTATTTCCAGGAATCTAATAATTTCCTAGAAAAATAAACCTAAAGTAAGAACAAAGGCTTATTATACAAATGTTTATTACAGTGCAATTTTTTACGAAGTCAAAAAAGAAGGAACAAAGTATTCAGAATAATAGGGGAATGAGTATATATCTGGAAACTATACATAGGAAATTATTATATATCTGGAAGATGGAACATTATGCAGGGTTATTTATAAAAGAAATACTGTAAATAATTAAAATTTTCATTAATCACAGACTGTTTAAATCAAGGTTTCTCAACCTTGACACTTTTCACATTTTGAGTGGATAATTCTTTGCTGTGAGGGGCTGTCCTGGGCTGTCCGGCAGCATCTTTGGCCTTGACCCACTAGATACCAGTAGCACCGCCTGACTCCATCCAGTTGTGACAACAAAAAATACCTCGAGACAGTTGCCAACTGTCTGCTGCAAGTAAGGGGGCTGTCAGATTGCCCCCAAGTGAGAGCTAGTGGCTTAAATATATGTGTTCGTGCAATGCTATACTGCACAGCCATGAAGACTGTCACAGCTTGATATATCCTAATACAGAACAATCTCCATGATAGTTGGAAAGTGACAGAAGCAAGGTGCAGAATTGGCAGTGTTTAAAAAGGAAATGTGAAGGTATGAAAAGACTATACCTTTATTTTTTAAAATGTTTTTTTTTTTTTTATCAGTTTTATTGTGGGGAAGAAGGACTAATTTAGTGAATGATTACTTCCACAGACTACATCGATGCAAAGAAAATAAAATTACAAAATTCATGTTTCGGTAACACAGAAGATGGTGCTTAGAGAAAAAACAAACATAATGACAGATACACATATATATTCGTGAAACTTTTTATAAAACGTAGTGGTTTTTTAATATGTTCATAAGGTTATACAACTATCACCATTGATTCCAGAACATTTTCACTACCCCAAAAAGAAATCCCATACCATTTAGCAGTCAGTCCACATTCCCACTTCCCCCAGCTTCAGGCTACTACACTTTCTGTCTTTATGGATTTGCCTATTCCAAACATTTCATATAAAAGGAATCACACCATATGTGGTCTCCCACGTCTAGCTTCTTTCGCTTGGCATAATGTTTTCAACGTTCAGCCATGGTATAGCACGTGTCAGTACATCATTCCTTTTCATAGCTGAATAATATTCCATTGTATGGACATACTACATTTTTGTTTATCCAGTCATCTGTTGATGGACACTTGGGTTATTTCCACTTACGCTTTTATTCTTGGGTATACCTGAATTATCTCTGAAAGGATGTGTAAGAAACTGGTAATGTACCTTCCAGGAAAGGCTAGTGGGTGATGAGGGAGAGTGAGAAATAGTTAATTTTCACTCTAACCCTCTTTTTCTTTTTGTATGTTGAGAGTTTTGAACTATGTCTATTGGTTCATCATTTAAAATACTGTTACTTTCAAAATGCCGTATATGAAGATAAAAAGTGTTCCTGGAGCTGTGGATCTCCCGATGCTCACTGGCCCTCCACGAGCTCTGGCTGAGGCCTGTGATATGGGTCTGCCCCCTCCACATAAAACCGATGACCTGGTTCGTGTTCTGTTCTAGTCAGCCAGATAAGCTAATAACATATGGCAGTGCGTAATGGGGAGGGTGACCTAGGGACAACTTCTTCTAAGAAATATTTGTGGACCATTAGAGGTTCCTATGACATTTAAAAGAGTACTTCAGTTTAAAAATATAACTTTTTCCTCTTCCACATGTTCCCTGGCCAAACAGAAATGAAAACTGTGTGTATGTTTGTGTGTGCGCGCACCCACGCACATGTGAGTTTAGATGTGGGAGTGCAGGACTTCTCGTTTGCAAGAAAGTTAGAAGATGTTTAAGGAGGAATAAGAGACATCCAGCTGAAAAAGTTTCACATTCTGAGGAGGAAGCTAGCACTTCTAACAGAAACGTTCGAGAAGATTTCAGGGAAGATTTGGCCGTTTAGTAAAACCTTAAGGAATAAGTTAGATATGATGCTCTGGATAGTGGGAGAAAGATGGAGGGCACAGTATGGGGATATGCTAGAAATGGTGAGTACTTTATTCGCACTTAAAAACTGGCCGTGGGGGGAGCAGGTGGGATCTAAGGCTGTAGGTTGGGCCATTGATGTCGGAAGGCCTTGAAAACAGCCCAATCTCCAGTGAGGAATGAATAGCCAATATTTCATATCCTGAAACTCCTAAGGTAATGCAGTTGTGTTAAATTAGAACCATCTTTAGTCTAAAAGTTTGGCTTTTAGACTGCCTGTGTCAGCGGTTCTCAGCTGGGGGTGATCTTGCCCACACGGGAGTCCTGTGGCAGGGTCTGGAGACATGTGCGGTTATACCAACTGGGGGTGCTGCTGCCATCTAGTGAGCAGAAGCCGAGAATGCTGCATGCCACTCAGCCTCCTACAGTGCACAGTTCCCACAGCAAGGAATTAAGCCCTGGACTATATCAGTGAGCATAGGTTCACACGAAGGAAAGTGGCAGGTTCACTGAAATTTTCTTTGAAAGTAGTCCAAATTCCCAACGAATTTTCCCATGCACCCCACCTCCACCCTATTAATAATTACAAACAGGAACCGTTCACATCTGAGAGACTGCATTCCTCGAGTTCGTCACTACCCAAAGTGGAGGGAGGATGTCATAAAGACCATAAACCAGTCATCAAACATTTTCTGATGTCACCAAATAAAAAAGACTTCTTTTTAAGTGAGACTAAAAATAAGTTCAAAATAAATTAACATAGATCACTGCAAGATAAAAAGCTTCTGCAACTCTTCAACACTGAGCAAAGCTGCTTCATATATCCATCAACAGACCCTTAAAAGGAAATGCCTGACCTTATAGGATTAAACCCGAACGACATCTGCCATGTAATAACATCAGCTACCAGTTTTATGAGAAACTTCACATGCTTTCTGTACATTACTTCTAAGCCTCCCGACAATCTTGAAAAGTAGGAATTGTTAGCTCCCTCCCCCATTCTACAGATGAGAAACAGAGGCCCTGGGAAGTGGTGACTTGTCAAGCTCACACAGTCCATACAGGGCAGGCTGGTGCATGTCCGTGTGATCCCCAGCCCACACTTGACCACTCTTCCATGCTCCTACTCTTTCTGGAACAAAGTTGCTTTTCTGTATATCTGATACTGTCTTAATGCATTGATTGTCATGTTAATATCATTGGGAATGAGATCGTACAGGTGACAGATCCCCAAACCGAATACCTTCTACTCTCTGTGTTACTTAGTGTGGGACCCAGTGCTTTTGTGGTTCAAGAATCTGAATTTTCCTGCCTGTCAGTACAAACTAAAGCTCTCAGTTCTCTGAACTTCTGATTTATTGGGAAATGGATTATGTTAGTTGATCGCCTGGCTTTTTAAAGACAATCATTTAACTCGCAGCCACGAAGAGACCGTTTATGATCTAATAACATGATAATATAAGCTTTAATTGCTTATAACCTTTTATTACAACTAAAAATTCTTTTTCTTCTGTATACCTTTTTTGCCCCACCCACTCTACCTTTCCCCTAATATTCCAGTCTTTGAAGGACCAGCTGGTGGGCCGCCTCCTCCACAAATCGTTCCCCTGTTCCTCCACATTCTTCCTCATCAGAATTGATCTTTCTTCTGTGATTCCACTGGGACTAATTGTACTTCTCTTTAGCATTCACTTCTCTTATCTGCATATTTTAGTGGTGTTTTTCCTACTGGAGTCATACCTCCGCGAAGGTGGAGAAGGGGTCATTGTGTTCCTTTTGGATGATTTCTAACTTCCTGCTTCTGAGTTTGTGATGACATTTCCCCTTGTCCAGGCTGGAATGAAAGAAAAAAAGAAAAAGAGAGAGAAAGGGAGATTTAAAATTATTGCAAAACTTATTAAAAAAAGATGAAAGACTAAAAATTGGCCTCCCTATGTCAGACCCCCTTCTTAAAGTTCCAAATTCGGAGAACTTGGCCCAATAACATCAAGTACAATGAACACATGCACTAAAAGTTTAAGAAATTAAACTCTTATAATGAATTGAAACAGGGACTAACAATAATAATGCACCCATCAAAAGGTGTCAGCTGCTTAAATTAAGTATTATTGTAATGAAATTTTAACAACATATTAAAACAAGGGGGAAATCCACCCAATTCCCTTTAAACTCTCTCTCTGGAAGAGCTCTGTGAGCCCCAAATCCGCCTGTGACCATGTGTGCAAGGGAACAGTTTCAGGCACTTCATTCGTGTCTGCCTTGAAAGCCTTTAACTAGAGACTCTACAGAGCAGTGAAACCTCCCTCTGCATCACATCACAGCTCATCCCTCGATGATTAGATGGCAGCCTGTCACACGGATACACCGTCTTTAAGCAGAAATACCACGTATGTTCCAGAAGACGTAGCTATCAGTGAATTTAGTAGCAAGACGTATTGGTGTGGTCCAATTGTAGAAAAACAGTGAGCACACATCGTTAGGATCAGCAGAGGGCACTCTTAAGCAACAGTACTTCTAAGAACCCACGTTCCCCCAGGTGGAGACAACACTTTTGTATGTGGGAAGTATGGGTGACCATAGAAGTTGGCAAACCATTCACTTGATGCTCGTTCACTCTAATGGGAAATAAAACAATGGGCATCAACACCTTGACCACAGAGTTACGAGTTGTAGGTGGTATCAGTTGAGAAACTGGCCTCACGATTACATGGGGAGCCACGGGTAGTTTGAAGACATTCACCAAAAGGTTGAATCCTGATTGGGACTCGAAGAGGACAGGCATTCCTGGCCCTGGGATTCTAGAAGCAGCCAGAAGATTTTGAGGGAGTCTGCAATTCAGGTCGCCTGAGTAGTTAGTTCAGGAATATGATTGTCATAGAAACTTGGTGTGTGTGTGTGTGTGTGTGTGTGTGTGTGTCAGGAATTTTACTCAGACTGAAAAGAAAATTACTAGATTGGGAAGACGTTTGAGAATGGGAGCAATAGAAAAATATAAAAGGAAACTTGCCAGGTTGTCACCAGCATTTGTGAAGCAGCGTGGGAGAGTGACATAGTTTTATTCTCAGAGACTGAAAATGTTAAGTTCTAACTCTGCTGTTGTTAATGGTGTAACCTTAATCACACTAAGCCACATGTTTTCATTGATAACATGTAGATGATAATGTATTCCTAGGATCAGATGCTTTGTAAATGCTGAAATGCTATACAGACACACGATGCTGCTATTCATTCATTCATTCATTCATTTGTTCATTCACCAAATTAGTGCCAGCTATATGCTCTAATTTTCAGGATGGTAACATTCCCTTAGGAAAGACAGATACATGAATAACCAAATAATTACACAATAGAGTCTGCCTTCGTGAAAAGACTAGGAAGAAGAAACAAATCAAGACAGGAGGATAAAGAACAGATTGACCAATTCGACAAAATGCTTGGGGCCGCCTCTCTTGGTGACGTTTGAACAGAGGCCTGAATGAAGAGAGGAAGCAAACCATGAGAATATTGGGGAAATGCATCCCAGGAAGCGTGAGTGAGGACCTGAGGTATGCCCCATGAATAGGAACTCTGGCCCTGGAAGTGTGGCAGATGTGCTAATTCTAGAATTTACTCAACACTTGTTACATGCCATGCTCTTGGCACACATTACCCCACACTCGGCGAGTGCATCTCCTACGTCCATGTTGTTACGTGAAGAACTGAGCCTCCAAGTAGTTAATGGAGTTCGCCCCACATCTCAAAACTGGTAAACTCCAACTAGGGCCACGAAGCCTGACTAGTTCCCTAAGGCAGGGCCATGCTGGTAGGGAACAGTGTGGCCGGAGTCCCTGAAGCATTGGCGCATCTGCAGCGTTGTGGCAGGAAATGTCAAGGTATGACCCATTAGAGTTTTAAAATATTTAAATTTGCCCATTGACTGAATACCTAGTCCATGTTCATCATTTTTTCCTTTTTTCTTAAAACTACCTTTTGCTACTTGTGATGGTGTTTATGTGGAGCCAGGACCGAATGAGCCAATTTAATGGGGTGATTTTTCAGATTTCTTAGTGATTGCTCAAGTAATTAAAATATTAAAAAAAATAACTTGGATCCATAATTTTATGGATTCAAACATTATGTTTCTCTCCTTGAAGACCAGTTAGCTGCTTCTACTATGCAATATGTTCTGTGCTGGCCTCTCTTATCAGCCATGACCTCACTTCATGGTTTTTTTTTTTCTTTTCTCTTTTTCCTACTCAGCCATCAAGAGAAAAAAGCCACCATTTTAGAGCAAATGAAAAGAAAACGTAGTTTTATCTATAACACACATTTTACTTAAAGGAATGTCTTGCATCGGTAATAGCGAATGAGGTCATCACACTCTAAATACTAGTCAGAAAGAAACTATATCTTCTGCTGTGATTCTTCGGAATTAATTTATATCTCTTTGAGGTACACCTTTCCTAAATTTCACATCGCCAGTGACACTTTTCTTTCATTACTCTTATGGGTTTGTGTCCTTTTCGTTCTAAATATAAACACACAAAGAAATAAGAACCGACGAGGAAGCAAAACTGTTTAGTAGAGACCCATGAAAAGTTTAGGAGGAAAGGACGAAGCAGAACCAGGAAGCATGATGGCAAGTCCTTTAAGAAAACACCTGTTTCACATTACACACTTTTTACTAATTAGACAGATGCAACTCTTGAGTTTAAACATAACACTCCCAAATTTGTCAACCACCCACGGCAATCCTCCAGGTGTTTGCGATTATGTAATGAACTAAAATATCATCTGGATTGTGTCAACTCTCAAAGTACTGCTTGAGTTTTTTAAAAAATCCTTTCCAGGCATTAATTTATACTTAAATTCTCAGTGTAGCATTTATAGCACTTTAGCAAAAATAAATAAAAGTTAAAAAAAAAAAAGTCTGGTTTCCTTGGTTTCTAATTTTTACCCCCAAAGGCTGTAAGTGTATTTTTGCTTTAAGTAGTAAAAAGTTTGCATTATGAACTCAGCAAGCTTCATTGACCAGACTTCTCTAAATCAAGTTTTATAGTATTCAGGATGGAAGGAATGATATTTACTTTTGTATTACCAGGGAAGAGAGGATATCTAAACTCCAAAAGTGGAGGAAATGGGGGATAACTGTCTTTTCATTCTTTCGGAAACAGTGTTGGAATTGTTCCCTAAAATAAAATTTGCAAAGAAGAAGAAAACACATCTCTTCGTGTCTACATAAATATCCATCTTTAAATGAGTCACGCTTACCACAATTTACTTTTGAAAGTTGCCTGACATATTTTGAGATGATTAATAATTTGAAAGCCCCTAGGCTTGGATAATTGAAAAATCTTTGGGGACGGAAAGAATATGATTTGAAAAGAGACTCCTTTGAGAATCTAAAGGATAGCTTCAGCCCAAACAGAATGAAAATCGCCTTTATTATGCAGTTATTTTAATTAAAAATGCATGCAGAGCAGGAAAAGAAAAGCAATTCTAGACACCACTCCTGGTAGTCTGGGCTGTTTGTTTGAAATTTGGAAGCTTTTTATTTGTTCTCTTAAGTTTTTAAGCTTTGTATGTGGTCCTAAGTGCTTAATTCCTGTTTTGGCTTGAGCGCCTTCTGTAACAATTTCCAGGTCTTTTCCACCTAGTAACATGTTAAAGTCAGAGCTAGCTATGTTGTCTTCACGTGTACTATAGAGTTATTCTTCTGATTGTTAGTGTTTTCCCATATGTCTCGCTCCCTTCCTGTCCAGCCCCAGTCCACCAAAACTGGAAACAAATATCCACCTGTTTCTATGCAGAATAAAGCACATCACTTATTTCCATTCACTGATTAAAGGCAGCATCTTTATATTTTTCCAAAAAAAAAAAAAAAAAAAAGTTTCCGTTGTAAAAAAGTGAACTACTAATTCCAAAAAACCCAAACTATCAGAAAAGTGGAAGGAAAATAAAATGTAGCTGCAATTCTACCATCTAGAGGTGACTACCTTTCACATTTTGCTGTGTGTCCATCTGGACAACTCCATGAATACTCTGATGTGACTGGATGCATTGTCATTGAAATGAACCCATTTAAATGGATCGTTGCATTGGACCCCTTTAAATAAAATTGCTCTCCTGGAACCTGCTTTTTTGATTAAATGATATTTTTTTCCGTGTCAGTAAATAGCAATATATATGACTTTTTAACAGTTGCTTAATATTCTCTTGCATAACTATCCCATAATTTAGCTAAGTGTACCCTATTAATTCATCATCCAGATTGTTCCTGACTTTTCTCTATTATTATAACGCTAATAGACTTTGCATAAACAGATTTGTATGGATATTTTGTGTTGTTTCCTTAGATTTAAATTCAGAAGTATATTTTTTACATTTAAATCCTTCATCTGTTTGGAACACCTTTCTGTAGATACTGGGGGCTTGCTCTCTCCTCATATGGTCAGTCAGTTGTTCCTATACCATTTATTGCCCCACTGATTTGAAATTGCTATTATCTGTATTAATTTCCCGTACAAATGGGTCTCTTTCATTTCCATGCCAATGTTGCACTGTTGCCATAACTATAGGAATTCCCAGGTGGGGGTTTGAGACCTAAAATCTAGTCAGGGTTCTTGAGAGCAAGAGAACCGATAGGATATATAGAGATGACATAAGGGGAAATTATTATAGGACTTGGCTCACGTGATTATGCAGGTGAAGAAGTCTCATGATCTGCCTGCGTCTGCATGCTGGAGAGCCAAGAAAGCTGGAAGTGTGTGTGTGATTCAGTCAGAGGCCCAAGGCCTGAGAACTTGGGGGGCTGGGGTACTGTCGAAACTTTCCTTAACACATGTTCTGTGGAAAAAGTGAACAGCTCTTCATAGCTACCCTACTTTTTCTTTTGCTTGTGTTTTCAAAGATATCTTACCTCCTGGAAGGGGGCAGCATGGCCCATGAAGACTTCTGTGGACATGTTGGTCAGTTGGACCCAGGAGACCTGCAGGTATGGCCAAGGTTAAGGAATCGCTGACGGTTTAATGGTCTTTGGGCGTGTGTGCTCGACCTCACCTACTGCCAGTACACTCACTTTTTCCTTCTTCTCTCTCATATTTTTTGACCTCTCCATTCTATGGCTCTTCCACTCAGCCTGGAAACCTGCACAGGTCTCTTATACTCCTCTCTCATACTTCCCTTAACCCCCTCAATCACTTTTTAGCTCCTGTCTGGTCTTTCTCAAGAGTAATGAAGACCGACTCTCTGAATTTCCTTATCCTCCATTTCATCGTTCACTCACTGAAACCAGGGTTGGCCTCTCAGCAGCCCCCCACCCCTCAAATCTTTCCTGAAGCTGTTCAGATAATGATGACCCAATTGCTAAATTCAGTGCACCAGTTTCAGTCTTCATCTTTCTAGACCTTTCTGCTGCATTTGAGACAATTTACTGCTTCCAGCTTGTTTGCGGGGGTTGGTGTTGTCACTTAAGATAATGACCCAAACCCTGCCACCACCCTAGTCTTACCTGAGATGTATGAGAATTAAAAGTCTTCAGGAAACACTTGGGTCATCTTGGCTGGTTTTATAAGTCCAAACTCTATGGCAGCTATTTTCTGGGATCATTGACATACTTGGTGGAATGATAACCGCAAAGATTTGACTCATGGTGTTTCAATGGACATGAAATTTAAAGGCGGAAAAGCAAAAGGACAAAGAGTTATGGCCTAAAGTCAACAGTATCCTTACTTTGGAGCAGAACATAAAGTAGAGATAGCCTGACCAGAGAAGTGGCAGTTCTTATACCCTCTGTGCAAGAATTTTAAAGTGTATCTGCATGGATCCCAGTGGGACTGAGCCGCAGATGTAGCCTGCTCATTAACCCCCCTTCATGGCTTTCCCCCTTACCTAGCTCACTCTTCTCTAACTCTTCCCTAGTTGTGCTTTCTGCACCTCTTTCTAAATAAAATACCTGCGCCGATGTCATCGTCTCAGGATCTTCTGTGGGAGAATCCACGTTAAGTTAGGCAGGAAGCCTATCCATCATGTTCCCTCCTTTCATCCCGAGGTTATTGTCTGGGACTGGCCCCCTAATATTCTCTTAATAAAGAAATAAATGAATGCTTTAAGAATCTGCACAACAGTGGAAGCAGTAACATTTCTCCAAGTAGTGAGCGCTCCATGACCAGAATTGAGCAAGCAGAGACTGGAGTCACCCATCCATGGTGTAGAGCAGTGGTCCCCAACCTCTTTGGCACCAGGGACTGGTGCTTCTTGAGAATCTAACGCCTGATGATCTGAGGCGCAGCTGAGGCGGTGATGCTAGCGCTTGGGAGCGGCTGCAAATATAGATGAAACTTTGTTTGCTTGCCCGCTGTTCCCTTCCTTCCTGTGCAGTCTGGTTGCTAACAGGCCACGGACCAGTACCGCGTACTGGTGGTTGGGGACCTCTGGTGGAGTGGATAGTGTGGGCCTTCGTGTGTATCTTTAGCCCCATGTGCGTATCCTCCAGCTGCTGTGAATATTGGCTGCTGATGGCTCACAGCTGCCTCCCACTCTGGGCACTGCCTTCTGCAGCAGGATCTGCCTCTTTCAAGGTTGTGCTCCCTCCTGGGGGGTGGAATGGCCTAGTCACTGGTTTGCTGATGTTGGGATAAAGAAGCCTGGCCACCTCATCTCAATTTAGGACAATTCTAAAGGTTCATCCAACTCCAGAGCTCCCTTTTGGGTTGGCCAAGGCCTCCATGGTAACTGCGTTGCTGGTTAGCTTCTTTTCCTGCCCAGCCCTGCTTTTTTCATTTTTTAAGGTGCTCCCGAGAGCACTCCCCAATATGCCATCTGCCTGCATCTCTTCATTTTGGTGCCCAAGCAAAGACTCAGGGACACCGAAGAGAGGCCTCTTCTATTTGTGTGAATTTCAGATCTGACGCTTTGATTTCAGATGTGAGGCATGGCACGCATTGGGAACACTGCAAAGGGTTTCGGTGGTTTTCATTGTTCTTTTATTTTTCCTCGGGAAGCCCAGGGACTGTGAAAAAATCACTTGTAAGGTGCCTTACTCAGGTACCGTGTCATACTCATTCCCCATGCAAACTCGTTAGAGGCTGGGTTACATGTCCCTCTTGTTGGTTTGGTGTTTGCAGTGGATGACTGCAGGTCGGGGCATTCTGCATGCCGAGATGCCATGCTCAGAGGAGCCGGTCCATGGCTTACAACTGTGGGTTAATTTGAGGAGCTCAGAGAAGATGGTGGAGCCACAGTACCAGGAACTGAAAAGTAAAGAAATCCCTAAACCCAGTAAGGATGGTGTGACAGTTGCTGTCATTTCTGGAGAAGCCCTGGGAATAAAGGTAAGACTTGCTGCTGTGTGCTTGTGAAAATTGAGGTGGCCAGTGACATAGGTCGGCACCATCTGGGTTGTCAGCTCTCACTGGATTTACCACAGTTCATGTCCCATGGGATGGACTTGTTTCCTAGGTGTCAGAATTAGCGGAACCTGAGGGAACCCAGAATTTTTTTTTGCCACATGCAAACCAAGAGAGTTACAAAAATTATAGGAAAGCAAGGTCATCTTAAAAATTTGGTCAAAAAGCAATTTTCAAGGCATATCTTACTATATGTGCACATTTTGCCTCTTTCCTTTTGCTTATAGTGCAATTTTCTACCTCCTTGCAACTGTAAAGTCACCGACTTTAAGAAATAAACAAAGAACAAAACCAACTTCGCTCCCTGAAGATTTATTTAAATTATCTATGCCCAATTTAGTTGGTAAGGAAAGTACGCTACTACATCATAGAAACGTTGTTTTAAATGACTTTCAACATTTATTTGTCTCATACATGCCATGCCTTATACATTCTTATCAAATGAGACCTCATAATATTTCAATTTAGGGTCCCACCTTTTTAATCAAATAAAATCAATCCAGACTCAGGATCACAGACAGATTTGTGGTAGGAAAAGGTACGGAGGTGCTGTGTTAACTGCACCCCAGAACCGCTGCTGGGGGCGCTGAGCTCCTCATGGTGTACAGTTGGAGGTATCTGCCAGCTGGGAAGTGAGCGGGTGACATGATTTCTTGTCGCAGTTTCCCAGAGTCAGACTCCAAGATGAGATTTCATGTGCAAGTGATTTTAAAGGACAGGCCCCAAGGGGAACAGGAAAAGGAACCAGGACAGGGGATGCCAGGGAGCCAAGCACATGTGCCTTCTTAGGCAAAGTCCCTTCCCTAGGAGAATGGGGGGGGGCTCTAGAGGATCATTCTGCCTTCTGAGTTGTCCCGGCCCACCCAGGGCGAGGGAGCTAGGCTTTCATACTCCTCTGCCCCATGTCATCACTCATGGCCGTTGAGTTTGGGGTGGGGGGCACAAAAATGGTTAAAAGGGATCTGAGGGGATCTGGAAGGGGCTTTGATAACCACTTCCACGTGGCGCCTGACACCTGGCGATGACGGCATCAACAAATTGGGAACCACTTTGCCATCCTCTCTGTGGGCAACCAGCACTTTAAACTGTTTTACGTAGTAATTTATATAAATGGAAATTTCGTTTAGCCACAGGGATAATGGCAGGAGCTGCTAGCCAAGGACTCTGGGCCGGGGTGGGGGGGCTGTATTTTATGGGTAACAGTGGTTATGATTATTGGTTGAGACCTACCTGGTTTTATATTTCCTGTACTATAACCACAGTTCTTTGGCTGTACCAGGCCTAGGTGTGTGCATTATTTTGCTTTGTGTTGCCAGTGCAAACAGAATTAATTGAAGAAAAAAAAGAATCAAAATGTGATCCCTTTTAAGCCTGCTCTCTATGCCCGGCCTGGCCTGCGGCTTAGTACTTTGTAGTTGGAAATGCGACCTTTCATCGTGTTTCTGTGACCCAGTTCTGTTTCACCAGCACTGGGCGGCGCCCTTTCAGCTGTATGGTAAGTTTCCTGTCGTTCAGTGGCACAGAGGAGAGTTCAGATCCTGCGGGGCTTCCTGGTATAAGGCGAAGGACGTCGCTGGGTGTGCAGTCAGGCAGGGAGGTGTAAGGACAGGTGGATTCGTGCAGCTGAGAAGCGGCTCACTGTTTCCGATGGGGCTTTTCACTATATTTCTAGGACCCTAAGGTTCTAGGGACATATGGAGAGATTTCCCCTCTCCACTTCAACCAAAGCACAAGGCTTTGTGCAATTGTTCCTAAGATTGCCTTTACAAAAAGCACCGAGCTGTCTGCAGCTAAAAAAAAAAAACACGAGACCACCGCTTTAATAGGTCAGCCAAGTCAGCAATATCACAAACGCTTCTCATTTATAGAAAACGATGCAATTTTAATGTCGGAGCTGACTCCACTTACAGGCAGAAGGGCATTTGAAAGCACTTCCAAGCAGCAGATCACATGATCTTGCAGTCACAACCAAGAATTAGAGACCAGAGCTAATGTTTTTCTTTTTTACCTTTAAGAACCTTTATTATGCTAATGTGCGTTTGGGAATTCTCTAGGAGAGGCTGCTCTGTGAGCAATGATCGACAGGACAATCATTTCCCAGCCGGGTTTCTTTCAGGACATTGTAGTAAAATATTGATTTAGTGCAATGTTTCTGCAACTTGTCTAAAGGGAAAATAAACTTCCCTCCCACATCCCTCAATTTACTTAATTTAGATTCTCCAGATGAAGGTCCTGGCAACCTGAAATGTTTTAACTTTGTAAAATAATGTCTTAGTAGCTGGCCTCTGTTTTTTTATTTTTGTCTAGTAAAACCTCTGAATCGCATTACATCTTCCTAAGTCAATGGTCACTTTTTATTTATGAGAGCATTTTAATAAGGAACTCTTAGAACCGTGGTTAGCATTAATTTGAATTTTTAAAGGCAGTGTGCTGCTGTGCAGGCCAGTATAGACTCTGGTGACAGATGGCCTGGATCAGAATCCCCACCATGAACTAGCTATGTGGCCTTGAGCAAGCCACTTAACCTCTCTGTGCTTCGAGATCTTCGTCCATAAAATAGGGTTGCTGTTAAGATTGAGGTTTTTAATATATTTAGATATCAAAAAGACGCCATACCATTGTAAGCACCGCATAAGTAGTAGCTGTTGCTATTATTATTTTGACCGCTTCGTGTTAACTTGGGCAGGAGCTAGGCTGAGATTTATGTTTTCTGTCTATGCAAAGGGGCTTGCTGGGATTTTGTGAAAATAACTTGCTCTCAAGAAAAGATAGCAGCATCTAACCGTTCCCAGGCGATGCCGAGGCTGTGGTCCGGGGACCACTGTTTGTAATGTGTTTAATGTCCATGGCATCCAAGACTCGGAAGATTACTTGTGAGGGCCAGTTTGATTATGCGCCTATAGAAGTTGTAAAGGTTGACCCCTGTGGCTTTGGGCAAATCTTATTTAACTTTTCCGGACTTTAGTTCCTACATCTACAAAAAAGCTAAGGGGATTTTGTGCAAGATACTATAAGTTTTTGCAAGCAACTCAACTGTCCTTTTGATATTCCCAAAGGTGGACGTGTTCTTGTTTCTCAGTTTAGACGTGTCAGCCCTTGGGAGGCCATCGCCAATTTTGAGCAAGATTCTGCCAGAATAGCATGGTCTAAAGGGAAGGCTGAAAGAGGGAAATGATAAAAATGGGATACTTTGAATAGTTTCTGTCACTTTTAGAAGGTCAAAATCACATGTTTATTTCATGAGAGTATGAAATTCTCCAAATCCCATTCCATCCTTATCAGGCAGCCAATCAGCAATATTTATTGCCAGTTCTCTCTGGAACATGATTCTTTTTCCAACAAACGCCTCTACTTGCCTCCTGCTGTTTTAAATTCCATTATGTCAGAAGCAAACCTTAAGAAGACCTCAGTCCCATTGGGGTCAAAAAAAAAAAAACAAAAGGCAATCTGGAGCCAGACTGCCTGGGTTCAAGGCCAACTCCACCACTAACTTTAAAGAAGTCACTTAAGCCCGTTGTGCTCAGTGTTCTCATCTGCAAAATGGAGAGGATTACAATGATCCAGAGGGTCATTAGGAAGATTAAATGGATTAATACGTGTAAAGAACTTAGAACAATAACTGGTCCAAAGAAAACCTTCTGTAAGTGTGTTCTTTTTACCTCTTTGCAAAAGCTTTGTGCAGTGTTCATGTCGCCTGCAGATGTAACAAAAGAATCTTCCTTCTGATGGACAGACTGTCTATTCATGTATTGGATGATAACCCAAAGTTCAAAAATTCAATTTCCAAAAGAGTTTGCCAAGCATCTCATGTAATTCAGTCAGATCTTGGTTGCCATAGTACCCCCAGCACTGAAACAGTGCCTGATACATAAAGACAACCAATAAATATTTTCAGAGTGCCTAAGTGAAATCATTAAAATGTAAATGAATGTTGGAATAAGAGAAACTAGGCTAAAGTAGTAAGAAGATAAAACAATACAGGGATTAAGAATAACTGCAATAAGTGTAATACGAACTATCTAAAGAGTTGAGAGAACAATAAAGTTAGCTAAATTATATTTTAAAATAAAATAAAGCACTTATGGGATTAGGAAGTAGGGGAATAAAAACCAGATTGATATTTTTTTTCTTTGAATGTGAATACTAGGCCGTTTTGCAAGACCCAAATTGTTCCTCGCAGGTTTCTTCAATTCAAGTAGCGACAACAATGGGGAACAGAGGTTTGGAGGCTCGTGTTTCTCTTTCGGGGGTCCACAGGCAGGTGTCTTAGAATCTTTCCCCGTGGGGTTTTGGGGCATTCCTTGATCTTGAGTGGGAGACATCCCACCTTTCAACAGTTCTCTACCGCCACCCCCACAGGCATTGGAAGACCCCATGCCCCTCGGGCAATTCTCTCCCAGCCAAAAAACAACCTGCCCACTAAGCAGCCTGTATTGGTTATGGGTTAGCACAAGATCTATAACTGAGTCTGGGGTTGTTACCTCCGATTCAGAGAGCTGATAGGATCTTTGGACTGTGGCAGACCACTGCTGCAAGAGACATTTTTCTCTAGACCAAAACTAGAGAGAAACTAGAGTGAAAACCACATTTCCAGCTTTTGTTTTATCCAGGAAATTTTAAGGGCAGAATAACATTTGAAACCCTTTCTCACCAATACACAGTTTTGTCAGTCTCCCTTCTACCTTAGTTTGATTTTCAAAATACAGTTTATGTGACTCTCAGGGAAATACTCTTATAGCATGTCCAAACGGCAGTGGGTTTTTTTTTTTTTTTTTTTTTTTGACAATCATTATACTGGACAGTAAACTTAGAACGTTTTTGCATTGTATCTATTTCTCTGTCTCAGGGGAACTTGGAATTCTTTGATTGTGTCGGGCACATTTTAAAGAGATCTTGCTGACTTTCCATTTGACCCCAAATTCTCAGCTCCTCCCCTCACCTGCGTCTGAGTTTGCTTCCGTTTGCTTTGTGATGTGGGGACAGCTGGCCCCCTGCCACCGGAGGCCTCTCTTTCCTCCTCAAGCTCAGAAGAATACCTTTTCAAAGTAGCATTAAAAAAATCTATTTAATCATGAAAACAGGTAGCAGAGGCAGCTCCCACTACCCCTTTTTGCCTTTGAAGTATTCCGGCAAGTTCATGGGTCTAGCTAGAAAAAGGATGATGGATAGTCTCCTAATGGCAGAGGTTGTGTGGGCGGGGGCAGTGGGATTTTGACAAAGGGAGCTTGAGATAACAGGCTCCAGCTGTCCCCAAGGGCAAGGGAGGGAAAACAACACTGGCTCAGAAAAATAATCCTCCCTTCCAAAGGCCTTTTAATTTATTTTATTTATAAATCGGAGTGCTCTGTGATAGACTTAAAAACTCGAGATTTTAAAAACGTTCCTTTTGGGTTGAGGGGTGAGGTAAGGATGGAGCTGAGACTTCTCTCACTGTGCCTTTTTATTGTTAATTTTGGAAGATGGAAATGTTTGCATATTTAAAACATCAAGTTAAACCAGAAAAGGCAAAAAACTCAAATCTTAAAATTAAAAACAAACGAAAACAAATGAAGAACCTACCATTCGTGTAAAGATATCAGCAGTTTAACAAGATAGAGAAAATATTTATTTTAAGATCTTTTGAGCATAGTTCTCTGACTGTACATTTTAGTGGGATACATTCTAAAGACAAAAAGAATGGCACAAAATTTAAAAACTTCATAGTTTTATTGTTAGTGTTGGCATTACAATTTTAGAACAGTTTTGTGTATATTGTGAAATGAAACAAATGAGTAAATTTGTTAATATTTTTTGGAATCAAGATTTTCAGTGTAAGAAGAATAGGTACAAATACAAAAGAGCTAAGAAAATACTGTAATATTTAATCTTACATTAGATATTAAATGGACATTTTAAAAAAATGAATGGCCATCACTTCTAAGGCAGTTTCTAGAAACCTAATAATATGTTTGATCATTTTAGGAATTCAAGATTTTTAACAATGCAATTTTATATTTCTTTCCGATAACTTCATTTTCCTCTGTTTTTTTGTTTCCATTGATTTTTTCTTTTATGGTCAATGTTTAATTAGAGCCTGTGAGGATTGCTAAAAAAAAAAAGTCTCACCTAAGAAATTCATAATCACCAAATGAATTCTGGCTGAATTTCCCTTTCGAGACCTTAAATAAATGTATTTTAATGGGTGGGTGTGGGGACAGAGGAAATGAGGTATGCTGATACCTGGTCTCCCTTTGACACAGGACAAGGGGAAAACAGAGCATTTGGGAGAAAAGGATATTGTAAAGTGTAAAGCCCTATAAAAATGGGGGGTTGAGGTTTTTGTCATTTCCATCTCCTTGCTACTGTTGTTCACCTAGGCCTCACCTGCATGCCCTCTCTTTGGTGAAGCCTTCTCATCCTAGATGCCCATAGCCATCTGTCTTCACAACTCATGAGATGTTGAGACTGGCGGTTATTTATGCGTGTGTCCTATTTCTCTATGAGCTCGATTCATTCAGTCCTTAGGCACCTGCTGTGTGCACCTCATGCGGTGTGCTCTGGAGATACGATGTGAGTAAGACACAACCACTATCATCAAATAAGGTCACAGTCTAAGCTGGGGAGAGAAACTGGCAAACATTGGAAGTATAATGTGATTTGAGAAATGCTAAAATGGTGGTGTGTAAAACTTTCATGGTAGTCCAGAGGAGGGAGAATTGATATTGCTTGTGTGGATGGATGGAGGGGAAGAAAGAAAAGAGCCAGGACTCGTGTCGTACAATGCCTTGTGTAAGAGGCTTGGGTAGTAGGGAGTATAGTGACTATTTAGAGGTCGTGATGGGGGCTGCATAGGCAACCAGATCCCGGTGGGTCTGCGACAAGGCAAAAGGAAATGACTCCAAAAAATTGGGCTGGAGGCAAATCCAGACCAAGTTGGTATACTCCTGGAATTTGCCTGAGACTGACGTTGGTTGTGTGTGTGTGTGTCTGCATCCCTCTCTCCCGGGGGTTTCCATCTCATGGTTTGAGGTTAAGGTAGAGAGAGATGCTGTGTGCAGTCCTGTCTCATCTGGAATTTCACAGAGCGGTTCGTTCTGCAGGACCTGCCCAACACAGACCATGTAGCCCGAGCACATGACCAGTATCATTCCACAGACAAGTGCAAAACTTGGTTTTGGTTCAAGGTTGAGAATAGACGCAATTAGGTCTGTTAGTCTTGTTTCGTAAACAGGAGGACACTAAAGAAACGCACTCAGCCACTTCAAAGACTCGTCCTGTGGTAGGCAGCCATAGTTGGCACTTCATTTGCAGTTAGGAATGTTCAAATAAACATTGGTCAGCATCTGATCAGATCAGCTGTCTAAAACTTGCTCTTGCCCAGGGCAACCCACTCACCCCAGAAATGCCATTATTGGTGTGCACAAAGGCTGCCAGATGTTCTTATTCCTTCAAGATGTCCCTGCTGACCTAATCACCTAGGAAGTACATTCCAGTGGTGTTGACAAGCCCTCTTCTGCCAGTAAATGAAGAGCGGATAGGTGCACTTTTAAACCAGAAGTTACGTCCTGTGCCTTTCATATGTCATTGGCCCTAGTAGTAATCAGGATTACAAATTAGGGAAATTCTGACCAAGAAGATAATGAAAGCTATAAGATACTAAGGTGTCACCTTCAGTAAAAGTGAATGGCCTTTTTACATATCAGTGTAATCACATCTATGACTGTCAGTGCTTGTAATTTTAGGATATAAAATAGTCTTTCCCTAAGAACACATAACGTATTTTCTCAAACCACAGTGAAATGTGTAGGACAGCTTTAGGGAGCTTCAAAGGCTCTTGCATGTTGCATAAAAGCTGAGCTCTTGTGGATGTAAATGAGATAGATGTCAGTATTTCGAGGACTGTTACTGGCATGTATAAAGCTATGCCATTGATAGCTTCACACACTATTTCGACTGAAGCACAAATACTTGGGCTTATGTAGCTTTTGAGCAATTCAACCAAATTCACACTAAAATTTAATGAGAAAATTTAGTGTCAGATATCTTGATTACTTGAAGCTTAATTAATTCTGCTCCTGTGGACAGGTATGGGTACTCCGAGATAGATAGGAATTTAAAACTTTCCGATCAAATGGGCTCTAACTCATTGATAGGGATAACTCTATTAAAGGAGGAGCATGTCGTGGTCTTAAAACCACAGAGAATCCTTTTCGCCAGTCATTGCACATCCATGGGCTGGTTAACAGTCCCTCAGCTTAGTAAAATGAGATGAGGAAACTGAGATCCCACTATTCCTGAAAGGACTTCCACGCTGCCCATGGGGAATTGGAAGGACTCCCTAGAAGGGTATCTATGCCATTATAGTTCGGTTAAGCTCAGCAAACATGTACTGAGGACCAGCTGTGTGCAAGGTCCTGTGTAGATGTGAAGAAAAAGATGAAAAAAAAATCAGGGAGCTGGCAGGGCACAGTCAAAAGGACAGACACATCACCTGCTAATACTACTATACTGTGGTCAGTCACCAGACTAGTAAACATGGTGAGTTTAGGGGAAAGCAGGATAGATAGACTAAGCCCCACCCAGAGGTTCGGGAAAAGCAGGCCTAAGTCCAAGGGAGCCAGGTGACCTGGCAAAGAAGGATGGAAGGACTCTAGACTGCAATGGAGACAGCATGAAGCCATAGAGATGCTTCTATGTGTTTCTCCATACAGGTGTGACAGTGTCCAGGAGGGAAGCTCAGTGTTTTAGAAGGCCTTCAAAACATATCTTCATTCCCTTAAGCATGAAAATTGGAAAAGTTATCATCTCTACAATGTAAAGTTTTCTGGTAATTTCTCTCTATTTCTAAACGTTTCAATTTTTTTCTCTTTTGTTTTTAGAAATGTCTTCAATATACCAATGTTTCACTTGGATTAAATGCTCTTCTGCCTCCTCTGCCTTTTCTCTCTCTCTGTGAGTGATCAAAACTAAAACAGTGCAAAATGCTAAAGATACCATGCTCTCATGTCACTATCTAGGGGGGCCACCCGTGTTGAGAGGATAGGTCTTACATTTGGAACCCAGAAGGAATTGATTAAGGTCCAGCTTGTCCAGGTTCAAGAATAAAATGATGATAATTTACCTCTTTTTCATGAAACCTTCAAGCTCTCTTGTTCTCTTAGCTTCCATATGGATGGCCATTTTTTAACATGGTAGCCATTTTTAACGTCATAGCCCAAATTTTTCCTTCCTGGTTCATCTATAAATAGCAACTAGAAATATTTAAATGCGTCCTTTTAGAAGACCAGAACAAGGCTCTTCTTCCCCACCACCTTCAAACGACTGCCTGTAGTCAGTTTTCATCACATTTCTAGGCTCCGAGAATAATGCTGGCTACCTCCTCCCCCTTCTGCTAGTCCTTGATTATAAGAAGGATCTATAAGAGAGTGGGAGGGAGGGCTGGGCTGTGAAAAGGAGGAAGAAAAATAACCCAACACCTTTTCTACTCCATCTTGGGTCCTTTAGCATTGATTTTTTGTGCCTCCATCCTTTCTCCACTAGAGGGTTTTCCTGTAGACCCCCACACCATCACTACCATTAAATGGGGGTTCTGCCAGTTGAGTCCTCCTGGCCAGATTCTTTTTTCAGCAGCTTCCAAGTGCGGCTGCAGCAGCATTTCGTGTCAGGAGTCAGTACCCACCTATGTCTCTGTCTGCCTTGGAGACTTTGAATGTCTCTGTATAACTACCGGAACACTTGGCTGGTAGATTTTTCCAGCATCAGATACTGATTTAAGGCCATCTGTTACTGGTCAATCCAAAAGAAGTTTTGAGCGAGAGTTCTCAGTAACTGGGATTAAATGTTTTCATAGGTTTTAACTGACTGTCTGTCAGCCAGACAAAAGCAGAAGAGGACTTAGAATTGGGTAGAAATCAAATGGAGATATTTAATTGGAAACGAGGACCGAAAGATAATTATCCTTTCTTCCCTTCTGAGTTCAGAATGAATTGAGAGGTAGACTCTGAGGAGTTGGCCAGATAGGGATCCAAATATCGTCTTTATTGCTCAGTAGATCCTGGGTAAGAGCACGTGACTTGTATCTGAGACCCTTTGGGCTTCTTAAAATGTTTCCCACTTCATTAAACATGTCCAGGCACAGCTGTACAGTCCTAGGCTTCTTTTTCAGAGGCAATCTTATTCCCTAATGGCACAAGGAGAGGGAGAGAGGGAAGAGGTGAGGGAGGGAGAAATAGCCCAGAAGTGTGTGAGCCGAGCATACTCAGTTCCTTGAATTACCCTCAGCAACCAGATGCCATTTTTTTCTGTCTCTTCACCCCCAGGGATGAGTGAAGAAGACAAGGAACAGCTGGTTTTGCCTCATGGAGACATCGGATAGGTGTCCAGAGGCTCCCTCAGTATTCACCAGCATTTTCTTCTACCAACGTCATTGGATTTGACACTTAGCAGTGACTTCCCCCATCTGGGAAGTTCATCGGTGTGGACCTCTTCCCACCCAAACTAACTTCTGCTCTCGGGGATACATTTTATCCCCAGAAGGGTCCGAATGAGTACAGAGAGTGTTTCCACTAGTTGACACCAAGGCACATCTGTATTCTAGACTGCATATCCACTCCTTATCCTATTTCCCAGTCAAATGATTCCCAACCGTGTTGAGAGGTGTGTAAGAAGCCCAAGTGTCAGCATAAAAAACATCTAAATGTAAGATATCCCGTATTTGAACATGAATCTCTCTCATTATCAAATTTTCTAAGAAGAAATCTAAATCTCTGATCTAAATCCCTTGCCCTTATACACCAAGTCAAAAGAAATTAAAAATTACGTTCTAAATAAAGTCCCGAAGCATCCTTACCCAATTGTAATTCTGCTTTGCTTAGAATACAGATTTTCTTTATAAGCACCATAGCCTGGGTGGCCTCCCCTGGATTGGGTGTGGCTCCATCAGGACTGCCCAACTTGAATTCATTTCACCCCAATTCTCATTGATCTCACTTTAAAAATAGTCCCAAAAGGTAATAAGAGATACATTGATCACAGTACCAGCCCTAGTTCCATGAGATTTTGTTGCACAAGCAAATCTCTGAGCTCCAGAGCAGTTATATCTGCAGAAATTGATGGACTTAGTGAGTCCAGAGCATTAACATAACTGGAAGAACAAACAAAGCCAGGCGTCCGTAATGCCTCCATTCTCTGAGGTCAGACATTCCTGCCTTCTTGAAAAGTTAGATGCTTGTGTTGCTGGCAACTCCAGGTACCAGGTCTTAGGAAAATCCCCCAGCCAACTACTGAAGATACACAGAGAAATGTAAGGGCAAATAACATGCTACCACTTGACACCCTTGGTTGGCAAAAGTTATGAAGTTGGGTATTTTCAAAGGTGAGCAGAAATGGAAACTGCATGACAGATGAGTGTTAACCGTATTCACTGTGGAGAGCAAGCTGACGTTACTTTGTGAGACTAACACTACGTGTAGGGTATGCCATGGCAGTTCCACTCCTGGATATTTACTCCAGAAAACTTTACTTAGTAAAGATATGACAGTGGTCATCCCAGCACCATGGGTGGTAGAAAGGAGTCAGAGACGATGTAGGTGTTTACCACTTACGGAATAGATAAGTAAAATCTGCTGGTTATGTGTGATGGGATATGATGTAGTTGCCAGAAGTAATGGACTGTATTTACTTATATCTATATTATTACATCTCAAGATATGTGGAATAAATCAGAACAAGAAAGCCATTTTGCACACAATACCACTTAATTTTCAAGGACACCTATATATCTAAATAAGCACACAAAGGGTCGATTGGAAGGATGTTTATCATGTAGGCTTGACTGTTAGTCAGTGGGGGAATGGGATTGAGATTGGGGATGATGGAGAAAAAATGCAAAACAAGAGGGGCTCTCATGGATGTATGATGACCATGTACCATGGACCGTGATGTGTGATCAGTTGAATTCCCTTCCATTCATCCAGGGAGAGGGAGAGAGAGAGGGGAGGAGAGAGGAGAGAGGAGAGAGAGAGAGGATGATTTGTGTTCAGCAACAGCTTTTAACTTGCTTAATTAGTTGACCCCCTATGTGGGTGATTTAAGAGATTCTAGGAAGCCCTGATACATGCCAAAAAAATCTCAGTTACATTATTGAAACTATACCATTATAAAATCTGTCCTCTGACAGTACAATGGATTGAAAAGAGCATAGACTGTGGAATCGAGAAGACCTGGGTCCAAATTTCAGCTCCGTTGTTTACTGCATCTGCGATCTTGGGAAAATTATTTTTGAGCCTTTATTTCCTTATCTGCCAAATAGGGATACTAACAAATAGTCTGAATTATTTGTATGGTATGTAATGTGCTTAGTGACATAGAGGGTACTTAAAAATATTTGCTTTCTTTTCCGTATCTGTATCCCTTTCTGCTCCCACATTCCCTTTTATCAGTAGGCTTTTTGGATAGCAAATCTCTAGAACTTCTTGGTAAGGGAAATGGCTAACATCTTTTGTGGGCTTACCAAGCCAGATCTATCCAATGAAAATATAATGGGAGCAATATGTAATTTATATTTTTTCAGTAGACATTTGAAAAAGTAAAAAGGAACAGGTGAAATTAATTTTTATGATATACTTCAACCTAATTATCTAAAATATTATCATTTTGACATAATATAAAATTATAACATTTTGCATATTTTGGTACCAAGTCTTTGAAATCCAGTGTGTAATTTATATTTACAGTGGATCTCAGTTCACACTGGGCACATTTCATGTGCTCAGTAGCCTCTTATGGCTACTGGCAACTGTCCTGGACAGTGAAGTTCCGAGAGCTTTATATTTATCAGTTCTTTTACTCCTGATTTAATGCAGTTCCCCGGAAAACAGAGCCTAAGGCTGGTCTTAGGTACAATCCCAGGGCAATGAGAGTGACGGAGAAGGGAAGTGAGACAGGTACTTGAGGGTGTAGGATGCCTGCTCAGAAAACTGTACCTCAGGACTTCCTAATGGAACAAGAAATAGGAAGAATTTTTCTGTCATCCTGTAGCTCCTATCCCTTTTTAGTAAAAGTTGACCCCATGGGGACTAATTATGTGTCGTTCTAGATTGTGACACCCAGCCACCTCAGACTCTTCTGAGGAGGCTACATGCCACTTCCGGTAGCTTAGGTCTTTATTTCAGTCTGGGTGAGGATCCAGAGCCTCAGGAGTCTGTCAGGTGAAGGAAGCCCAGGAGCTGGAGCTGCTGTATCTCCCACCACTGTGGGGACAATCATAGCCATTAAGAACTCTGCAGTCAGGAGGGGACCGAGGCAGCTACAGATGGTAACAGCGATGACACCTAGACGTCTCCATAAGTGGCCAATGTCTCGGGAGCTAGTCAGGCTGAGAGGAGACTCATAAAATGTGTCTAGTCAAATTCTCACAACAACCTAATTGGTGGAGGGGACTGAAACATAGTGAGATTAGCAGTTTTTATTCCTGGAAACATTAAAGACAGAAAGGGCTTAAGAGGAGAGATGGCTATCGAAGGGTTCAGAGGAAATTCTCAACCCATCTGTAATTTTGCTCAGGAGCTGAGCACGTCTTACTTGCCCAGGAATCCATGAACCATTCCTTGCCCCAGCTGGGGGATAAGTACTGACCCTTCCGGGAATCTCCCGCGCATCAGCAGATTTGGTCACCTCTTCCATTTCTCAGAGCTGTTGCTGAATAGTAGGGAACCTCTCTCTTTTAGTTTGTGGCTAGATGGAAGGCCAGATTTGATTCTTTTGGAGTCTCTTTGTCTTCTTACTTTACTTCGATGGCTTGGTGTAGTAATTTTGTAGATTCGAAGGCTGATCAAGGAGGAGACCGGCTCATGAAAAGTGGTAACACATAAGCTTTATTTGAGTGGTGCTTGGACAAGCTCTCATGAGAAGGGGAGCCCTGCACAGCTGGAGATCTTCTAGAGACAGTGGCGCTAAACCACTGCCCAAAAGGGGAATCAGGCAAGGGCCCTCCCTAGGGGAGTTAGAGAAATTGGAGTGGGGGCTTACCAGTCTAGTTCATGTTGCTCATCAACAAGGTGGAGGGGCCCTGGGTCACAGAGCTCCAAAGAGCAGCAGCAGTTTGGGGTCTTTTAAAGCTTCAGGATTGGTTATTTATGGCTAGCAGATGTTGGGTGCAGTTTCACAGGGTATGTAAAGTAGGTAGGCTCAAAATGGCCAAAGTATGTTCATTTGGAATATATTTAAAGCGATTGGATGTGTAAGAATTTGAATTAGGCTGCAGCAGGCTTTGGGCGAAAGGTCCTAGCCTGCTGTGAAGAAGTAAACAACAAGGGGCCATTTTCACCTCCTACACAGGGGCCATCTCTGGCCCATTTAAAAAATAGTTGGACAGGAAACTTGCCATTCATTCAGCTCTTCAGTTGCTGTCATGGGGTATTGGGATTTGAACGAAGTCCTTAGGGGAGCATGAATCTAGAATTCCTGATGGTATGAGGTGCTTTCCAGAGCTGATCAAGTTGACCTACTCTTCCTGTTTCTTCTGGCACTTCCCTTAGAATCAGAATGTCAGGCAGCCATGGACATGCAATCAGCTCTCTAACCCCACCACTTTGCAAATGAAAACACTGCAACCCAACTAGGCAAAAAGTCTTTCCCAAGGTCATACAGCTCCTTGTGGAGGGAACCTAGACCCAAACTCGGGTTTCTTGATTTTACCACATTTTATTTGCACAGCACCGCTGCCTTATCACGCCAAGCAGCGCTTGTACATAAACTTACTGAGTGTGTCTTCTCTCCAGTTTGAGAATGCCTTAGCTCATTTTCACAGAAGTGAACTTCAGAATGAACCTCTCTTTCTACACCAAAAGGGTACCTTCAGGGACAGGTCTGTATAAGCAGACCCCCCCGACCGTGTGAGAAAGTCCTGCAAACGAGCACATAGGAGAAGCCCTGTGCCATAATCATTTCCTCCTTAATCATATCTATACAAAGGTATCAGTCCCCAGAGCTCTATGGAATCTGATCTTTGTCGATAGTTTCTCATCTTGATGCACTTCCTTGCAACAACTCATAAAAACATCTTACTAAATACTAAATGTAACTAGTAGAGATTTAAAATATCATAAAGTACTACGAAGAATATTCTAGCATTGGTTAATAGATTTATTGACTCAGCCTTGGAACATGTTACCCCTGGATGGGTGATAATGGATAGGAAAGCTCCCTGTTGGCACATCTGGGGGTCATTTTTGGTTTTATCGTACTGTTGCCTTTGTAGGATTATGGATGGATGGGTCATACAAGAAATGACCATTTGTTCTTTCTCTGTTTTTAATTTTCCAAAAAATTAGAACATCTGTAACCCAACTTCGGTCAAGAATGCTGACTCAAAGGGTGAAGAAATCAAAGTCGTTTCACAGTTAACATGTCTGCGGTCAAATTTCAGGACTGTAACATTCCCTTCCCCTTTAGCTCTTCTCTCCTCACTGCTTCTCCCTTAAAAAAATGTGGGAAGGAGAGGGACTAGTGTTACTGTTGAGTGAAGTGGTGCTTGGAAAAGAATGCTGTAGAGACTAGACTGTAGGGTACTTTGGCTTTGCCCCAAATTCTTGGTCAGCTAGACAGTTTGATGCTCAAGGATTTTCCATAGTCCTTTATGGTTGACAGAAGGCCCTCTCTAACTCTTACCCTATCCAGAGTCATTGGCATTTTGCCTAAGAGTTCCTTGTTTTCCCTTTGTGTAGTACTTCCTGTATGTGTCAAAATATGATTACAAGGTTTTAATCCTTCCCACGATACCTTTGGCATTGAGGATGGAAACTAATCTTTCCCACTTCTTATCAGAATTCTTTAACATAATCAATAATTCAGAAATCAGAGCGCTTCAGGTTGAGGACAGAAAACTTATTTTGTTGAAGAGCATCAGCCTATTCTAAACAGTGAGAGCTGGGAATTTGCTTTGATGTGGTAAATCTACTTTTAAATTCTTGAAAGCCTTGCTATCTCCAAGGGAGAGAGAAAGGGACTGTTCTCCATGCAGGGGCTAAGGGATGTGGCAGTGAGTTTCTTGAGTGTGTGTGTGTGAAGGTGTAAGTGGCGGAGAGAATGGGTCTGTGCTAATTGGTTTACTCCCCAATGCAAAGCCCAGCAGATCATGAGAGCAGGGAAATGGTGGAAGATGAGGAGATTGGGAAGCCCTGTGGGAGATATACTTGATGATGACAAGAATACCTCATGGAGTAGATCTTCCTCTATTAGTTGGGGGTCCTGGGTTAAGTTTTCTCCATTGAGCCTCTTCCTTATGATTGACAGGAGGAGAACCTACCTGAAATAGACTCAAGTGTATATGCAGACTTATGATAAAGATTATCATTGTCAGCTGGGACAACTGGTTAACCATTCATAAAAAAAATTAAAAATAAATTTATCTCATGATCTCACAAGTAATAGTAAAATAAATTCAACATAAATCAATTAAATGTTAAAAATGGGGAACTAGAAAAATATAGGCAAATATTTAATATCTGTGGATGGAGAAAGACTTTCTGAGTTTAAAAACATCGGAAGGAAGAGATGGATAGATCTGACCCATGTCAGAAATGCCATAAATGAAATTGAAGGCCAAACACAAACTGGGAGATTTTTACGACAAATATTATTAAAGGCTAACAGCCTTAATTTATTTAAAAAAACACATCTCATAGAAATTGATAAGAGAAGCGCCCAACCCGTTGGCCCCTACCCCTTAATTCTCTGCTCTCTGAGTCATACTTGTTTCCCTTCTACTCTTCTCTATCTCAGTGAATGAATGACGCCATCACTCACTGCTCAGAGTGGAAACATGGCGGTCATCCTACCTACCTACCTCTCTCCCATCCCCCGCCCAGCCCCAGCTAGGCCCACTGCAGCAGCCTCTTCAGGGGGCTCCTCTTTCTTTTTCTCACTCCCTTCCAGTTCTCTACACAGTAGCTCAAGCCATCTTTTTAAGATAAAAAAATGGATCAGTGTGTTCCCATTGTACTTTAAAGAAATCCCAAACACCTTACTCTGGCCTACACCTGACTGGGTCTTCTCTACTTCTCCAAACTCATCTCGTGCCATTCTGTCCAGCAACTTTGTGTCTGCGTATTGTTCTCTCGTGAGTTTCTGAATCCTCCAAGCTCTTTACTGCCTCCAGGCCTTTGCACATGCTGTGTTCCTTCTCTGCCTAGAAACCTCTTACGCCAACTCTTCTCATTCAAGGCCATCTATCCCCCCATTTTATTTTCTCTCTGTACCCTATTTATTTCTTTTACAGCCTGTATAATTTTATATTTAATTTCTTAAATTATCTTTCTCACTAGAAAGTAAACTCCACAAACACTGAGCAGATCTATTATTCATCAATATACATATCCAATGACTAGCACACTATGGGCTACCAGTATTTCTCAAATGAGGGAGCTAATTAATTATTCTTATATTAATAATATTTAATAGTATTTGGTAAATAAAAATAATATCACTTAAACTAGTAAACTAAAAGAGTAAGGTGATATCAATTTCTGCTTCTTAAGTTAGCTAAGATTTAAAAGATTAGATGGTCAACATTTTGATGTGATGGTAACTTTTTATAGATAGTTATCCAGTGATTTGAAAAAAACAATTTGGATGAAAGCAAGTCAGTATAACAATTGACAAAAATGATTTTTTTTTTTGTTCAAAAATAAATACTACTAGATGATGGTCAAACATTGGTATTCGTAGACTTTTTTAAGTTAAGCTCTTTTCCATATTTTTTTCTTTTTGTCCATTTTTTTTTTCAGATTTTCAGGTTTTTTTCTTTTCCTTTACTTTTTTTTTCTGGCAGTTAATCCTTCCCTTCTTTGTTCATGGCAGGGATGTATTGGGAACACAATTTAAATGTGCACCAATAGGGGATTTGTTAGAATGTGTTAACTCTCTAACAATAGGGGATTAGATGGGGGAAAAACAATATAGAGCACATAATGAGTTGAAAAACTGCCCTGTGGCATAGCAAAATAACCAAGGCTAGAAAAGCCAATGACTAGCAGTAGACATGTTCAGCAGAATTGCTGTTTAATCACATGATTGTGTTGACTACTTTCCTATGGCTATATTGCATTTAGCCATAAACCTACAGATATAGCAAGAGCCCTTAAAAGGTCTAGACTTTTAGACCCAAAATTTCACTGTGAAGGAAAAAAATAGAAATGTGGTCAAAGTTTTATGTGCAAATATATTCATCAAAAGTTAGCAATGATGCAGAAGAAAACAATAAAACACTGTTTGACATTGGGGGGTGGTCCAAGATGACGGTGAGGGTCCAGGAATAGGTAGAAACACTATTTCTTTCTCTCAGATATCGAGGACTCATACTGGTTAGTACAGTTACTTAGAATAATTTGCTTAAGATTGAGAATTCGAGTGCCATTTCCTGAAAAATCACTCAATCATAAAAAGGTTCTTTTAAGTAGTTCCCCAAAAGAAATGTGAAAACATTTATTGCAGCCCTGACATATGACAAATTGCTGCCACTTGCTTTTAGAGAAGGCCAGCATGGTAGCAAAATTAACAGCATTCAGGGATAAATGGTGGCAATTAACTGTGAAAGGAGCAATGGCAAAATGAAAGATATTTCCTTCGCCACACTCACACATAGCAACCAACGTAGCATGCTCTGGGAGAATGTTGTAAACCACATGGCTTCCATGTGGAAGTGATTTCATCTCCTAATTAAGATCACATTACAAATAAAAACAGGAAGGAAGCCAGCTCGACAAGGGTATCATACCAAAAGCCAGGGTAAGCGGGAAGCCTTTGAAGGACATAAGATGAAGGTAGTTGGCGTTCGGAAGGAAGTGGTTTCGTAGACCCTGTTTGCTCTTGGTTATTTTATGGTCATTATTGGAGTGATGTCTTAGGCTCATTAAGTGTTTAATTCTGACAATTTTAGAGAAAGAGACAAGGCTTGTCTGCATTAGGTAGCACTCCTGCCGTAATTTAGCCAAAATTTACCCTTAACCTCTTATGAAGATTTACGTTCCTTACCTTCTAGAAGCTTTGCCTACTTGATACTTGAATTGTAAGATTTTAAGCCATTAGGCTTTTGAAATATAGACTAAAGCCTTTAAAGATAAGTTTTCTAAATACTTTTCACAGATAATTGTGAAATTACAAGAAAGACAAAAGAGGAATAGCTTTGGATTTTAATACTTGTGCAGGCACCATTAATTGAGAACGAAACAGAAAAGGAAAAAGGAAATAATTTCACTGGTGGTCTGTCATGTCATGCTGAAACAGATCTGAAGAGGAATGTTTTATGTTAGGTTGCCATTGACCAATTTATTTTAATCCTGCGCAAATAGGTATATCGAAAGCTAATTTTAACCAAACCGGAACGATTTGTTTAACTAAATCTCATTGCATTTTGAAAGTCTGTTAATAGTTTAATACTGTGCATAAAAATAAACAAAACAGAACACAGGAAAGACTATGCCTAATGGCGATATTTCTTTATGGTCGTAACAGAAAAATTAAATCCAGGTTTGCTCAAAGTGTGTTTGAGGTTGGCGTTATCATTCTTAAGTGAATATAGTTTACATTTGCTTTTTCAACAGAGGTACTATGGAAGATCAAAATTAAATAAAAAACCTACTTGATTTTTCAAAAACCGTGTGCACGTGTATACACACACACGTACACACATTCATGGGAGCAGCTTCCAAATTGAGTTTTATCTCATTATGGATTAATTGAAATAGAATAATATACATTTAGGTTTAGGGTAGTTGATTATTCAAGACATGCGTTATATTAAAACCTTCAGTGATCTCATTTTCAATACCAAAAGTTGTTAGAATCAGAATTCTGTCTTAGGCTATATAGATGTGAAAAGCACCTTCAAAACAAATTAAAATTTTCCTTTTAGCCTTTTTCATGCTATAAGGAATTAGGATATATTTGTTGCTTTATAATGTTATAATGTCTCTCATTGGTTTCTGTTAAAATTTTAGAAATGAATACATAAGTACAGAATTCTGTGGGTGTTTGTGTGCATGAACATGTGTATCTATATAGTTACAGTGTTGAAGAGATAGATTACTATTCTTTGGACAGTATGGATTAGGTTGAGAAGCTAGAGGCAGGAAGAAAAGAAAAAGAGGAGTGGGCTGGATCGATGACTTAAGTTTGATGGCAAAAATAGAGTGAGTTGATCAGTGGCTTCTCACTCACTCCCCACAGCCCTAGTTGCCCTCTCTTACCCAGACACACCTCACTTTTCTACAGCTCTAGTCTGAGAGCTCAGAAGAGAATTTTAAAAATGAAAACATGGAGAAAAACATTAATTTTCTAACTCAGAATTTCAGAATGAGAAATAGGCTTCAACCTCATTGAGTCCCAACACAGGATTTTCAGATGAGTAAACTAAGCCCAGAAGAAGATAAGTGCTTTGCTAGTCAGCAGGAAACGCAGTCCTATCAAAGACTCCTGGTTTCCAGTTCAAGATTATTTTTATGACTACATTCTGCGAGAATTCTAGTAAAAATTAAACCAAGGGCCTCTTTGTGATTGATCTCTTTGCTGTAGGCAGGGATGCTGCATCTGCTTCTGAGGCAGAGGTTAGGAAAGACACTCAAACCAAACAGGGATTCTTTTTCTGGAAGAGAGCAAAATATTGCCTGGATAGAGGAGTCATCTGATATTATGTGATGTTTCCCTTTGACCTTTTTAGAGGTAATTTTAGAAGTCTTCATCAGACAGAACCAGATTCTTTCCATGTGGTGCCTTACACACCTAGTGATCCTAGAGAATCAGCCCCTGCATCTTGCTGGTGCTGCCCTTTTGTGATGTATGTTTCAAGCTCTTCAGATTAATTTTGAATCTTTGGCCTCGGGCTGCACTTGATGCCTTAGGTTTTTCTGGTTTCATTTATGTGTGCACAGGGAATTTGCTTTTCCAGTCTTTGAAGCTATATTGCAGTAGCTTGACTTTCTAAGCCATGTAAAACCACCTACCAGACCATTTCAAGCCCAGAACATTCATAGGAAAAGGGAAAATCTTTTGAAAGCATTACTTACAATTCTCTATTCCAAAATATAATGTATAGACATATACTTTGATCATATCAAATCACCCACCCTGAAAAGAGGCATTTTGCTTCATGTAGGTAAAGATGAATACCCTATGTATACTGTAAATATATTTATTATTATACATGGGATTTTCCATTAGGAAACGTCACTCAATAAATATTTATTAAACACCTACAATGTGACAGGCACTGTGGGTTGGGCTGGGTGAAAAAGACAGAAATGTCCGTGTCCTCCTGGAGTTTACATAATTATTCTCTGCAAAGCCTTGCCTTTGTCAAGGGCATAGTAAGTAATTCTGGGCTCTGGATTCACTGTTGGTCTATTTACACATGCATGTTTTCAATGAATGTTTTCAAGTGCATGTTTTTAAGCTTTTAATTAAACTGTAACATATGTACAGAAAAGTGTACAAATCAAGTGTGTAGCTCAGAGAATTTTCACCAAGCGAACACATCCATGAGACCATTGTCAGGCCCCAGAAGCCCCCTTTTGAACACCTCCACTTTTCTGACTTCTGATACAATAGATTAGTTTGGCTCTGTTTTGAATTTATAGATATGGAATCAGTGGTATATGATCTTCTGTGTCCGCCTTCATTTGCTCAACATTAAGCTGTGAGATTCATACTTCACATACCGTTGGTTCATTCATTCTCCTTGCTGTGTAGTATTCTGTTATATAACTATATTATAATTCATCAGTTCTATCATTAAAGACATTTGGACTATTTCCAGGTTTTGTCTGTTTCTGACAATGTCACATCAAGATTTCGTGTATATGTCTTTAAGCGAATGTTTCTGTTGGGGATACATTTATGAGTTAGAATGCTGCGTTACAGATTATGTACATATTTATCTGTACTACATACTGTCAAGCGGTCTTCTAAAGCGTTTATACCAAGGTGTAGTCCCACCGGCAGTGTATGAAAGTTCCAGTTACTCCACACCCTTGCCAAATTTGTCGTTCGTTATGTGCTGTTTCATTTTTGTGTGTATTTTAAGCTTAAAAAAGTAGAACAGAACCACTGGGACTTCGTGATAAACAATGAGGCATCATCGAGTTTATAGCAACAGTGATAATCCCTTGGCTTTTGGTCTATGCTAGTGATTCAGAATGGTCTTGTATTGAATTACGAATTCTGCTTAACTGTTGACAGAATCAAAGCCACTGTGTACAATGGAAAATCCTGCAAAAGTTTGCCTTTTCTACATGTGAAGTCATGGCCTTTTCAAGCCAGCAGTGGTAAACCACCTTTTTTTTATGTTTCTTTTTCAAAAGGACCAAGTTAGAACAAATAATATTTATGGGCTACTTTTGTTGAATTTCAAAATGGATATAACTTTATTGAGACCTGGGGAAGAAATATACATTTGGATGTGAGCTAACCTACTGTATCAAGTAGAAGACTGGAAGTGAGGAAGTTGGAGCAACGAATAACCAGTAAACTATTGACATGGGACCGTGTTTGAGAAATGACTGTAGGGAGGTAGCTGTCATCCTGAAATCAGCTTATCAAGTATATTGTAAAGCTAGAGGGCTAACTTTTAGACCAAGACCCTTAAGAGGGGGCTGCACTGGCAGCCCATCCACCCTCACCCCCATTTTAACAGCACTTCTCAAGGAGAAATTGTAAACGTAATGGATCCAGGCTCAGAGCCCATCACAGGAGGGCCCAGCTTCGGTAAAGAAGAACCTTATTCTTGGAAAGATGCTGATGGTTTCCTTTTTCTTTTCAGTCCAAGATTTTTACTCGCACACCAACCTTATATTTGGACTTCAAATTGGACCAAGGAGCAAAGCATTCCCAGCCTATTCCTACAGGTATGATGGGTTCTGGGATTTAGTGATCATTTCAGGAAAAAAAGAAAAGAAAAGAAAAGAGGCCACATTCTCTGAAATGTGCTGGTTTCTGAACCTCAGCACAAAGTTCTATGAACTTAGTTTATGTTTAATTATGGTTAAATTAGCAGATACTTCTGGGACCTTTCAAGTTACGAAAATTAGGATGAATTTATAGAGTGTTTGGGCCAGACTGCTCATTTTACAGGTGTGAACACATAAAATGACAAGGCGGGACTTTTACCCACATCTCCCGACTTTTTGGTCACTAACAACTCCCAGTGATCCTGGAGGCAGAGTCCGACCTCATTACTTATAAACAAGTGCATCCTTGATTGCGATACATGCAACTCGAGAAAGGTATTGCTATGGAAGACTTACCATTAATATTTAAATACAAAGAACAATTAAAAAACTCCCACACATTTAAGGCCAATTTTATTTTTTTAAAAAATGGTTACACCGGAGGTCATTAGTCATCAATCTCAGACCCATTATTTTCTTCTCTGGATTTTTCATTCTGGCAATTTTTAAGTACAGAAATTTTATTTTTATTCACTTAAACATATGCATACCCTTATACATAATTCTTATAACAATAAGTGTGGCAACGCATGTGTTTTAACTTTTTTCTTTTACTTTTGTGTTTGCATCCCGGCAGTCCATTTTCATCCCTTCTCTGCCCATAGCAGTACCTTCTCTATATATCTCAGATCTAAGATCTTGCTGTGTTTTTCTCCACACTTACTTTTCTACACTGACATATGCATATGTAAATATGCACACATCCGGGGTTATTTTGTCATTGTTTTACTAAAATGGAATCACAAGTATATTTTTTTGCATCTTGCTTTTTGTGAACAAACCATAGTTCAGGGTCTTTGGCTCTCTTTAATGGCGGTGTTCCATGCCATGGGTTGACTGCAGTGCATTTAGTTGTTTCCTATCAGTGGCCATTCCTTTTGTCCCTGTACTTGTCTTCTGCAAACTGGTCTGCAGTACACATACTTGTACATGTGTCCTTCCGTAGGTGGACTTATTTATTTTATTTTTTGTTTATTTATTTTTTTAGGCAAGGCAACCCTTGGTTGACCTCACAGATTTCAAACCTTGTCAGCTTACAATCCCTTATTATTATTATATTTTTACACCTACAGCACCTGGTCTTCCTAGGTGGTCTCTCATTCAAGTATTAACCAGGCCCAACCCTGTTTAACTTCTGAGATCAGATGAGCTCGGGCCTGTTCAGGTTGGCATGGCCATAGACTAGGGGACTTATTTTGATACAATGGATTTCCAGGGATGGTCACAAGGTATATGCACGTTTAATTTTGAAAGGTATTGTCAGGTTGCAGTCCAAAAAGGCAGTCACATCAGCAGCGTATGAGAGTACCAGTTTCTCCGTGACCCCACCAGAACGAAGTATGTGGTTCATGTTAATTTTGCTCTACACTTAGCCACCATTCTATATTGCCTCATGAGAGAATGTGTATCTGTCGCTTTTCAAAGCTGTACTATATTATTTCATCGGTGTGAATTTTAAACCTGAGATTTGTTTCCAAAAACATTTTTGGAGGGATACAAAAGCAAGTAACTTAGAAATGCATGTTTATTGTGCCGTCACTGTAAACTCACTTTAGACAAGTCATTTATAAACCTGGGTGTGAAGCAGAAGAACCTGTCTTTTCTAAGATATCACTTCTAATTGTAGTTTTTACTCTCTTCCTATCTCTTGCCTTCCCTCCCTCCCCCTCCACCCCCCCCAGACACCCCTCACACACACACACACACACACACACACACACACACTCTCATTCATGCTCTCATCGCATTAGGTGACACATCCAAAGTTTGAGGTTTCTCTGTCCAGTCTCAGACAAACAGTTAATTCAGATATTATAAAGCATGTATTATTTACAGACTTGATAGCCCCAGCTGCCTGTCATCAGACATATTGGCTGGTAAAATTATGCCATATAAATTTTATTATCAAGTCATTCAAGTCAAGGTCACCCTTTGTCTTTTTTTTAAACCACCTTTCCAGGTCAAATTCCATGATAAAATCCAAGGACTATCTAAATTAATTTTATTTGGGTGCTTTACTGCATCAAACATTCTTTGAAATATGTAGGCCACTGCCTGGGTTCTAGACTTGTTTTGTTTATAATTTTTTTGATTTGTTACTCACGGTAAATGGATTTGACACGGATATCTGGGTTATGTTTGGCTTTTGGCATAAGCTTTACAATATCATTGATTTAACGGTGACTTTATTGTACCGTTACCAGACGAATGGGATAGAAATAGAGGCATACACTGCTGCCGTCCCATCTCCGATACCAGGAAAGTGCATATTTCCCAAGGGACGTCCAATTGCAAATGGAAACATTTCCGATGAATCAGACTAGGTTTTATCTGAATTCCTTCCCGTAAATAGTATTGGAATCGATTTTGACCATCTCTTTATTTCCTTCGGGCGAGGCACGTTTCTGTGGAGTTGTGCTAATCTTGCAGAAAACAGATGTTTCATGCAGTGATGATTTGGAAGGCAGTTAATATCAGGAATGGAGCTGCACGGTGCTTCACTTACAAAGAATCCAATTTGTCAAGTCTCTGACAGCACTAGATTCTTTTCACATTGGCCACACGTTTTTCGTGTTAGTTCTTGGCTAAAATAAGATTAAGTAGTTGTTCTCTTTCTCCTTTTTACCATCTCTTACAAAGCTATCTGATTTTCCATGCTGTAAACTGATAATACAGATAACACTATTTGTTATCATCCATTGAGAAGGACATAAATCTGTATTTCTAGGAAAATGTCAACCTTTTCCAAGAAACTTGTGCCTTCTGGTCCTCATGTCCCCTTTGTCTTCTGACCAACTACATCAAAAATTGGCCCTCAACAGCCACTCTGTTTGTTTTCCCCATCTTCCTTCACAGCACTTCTGCTACTCGGTATTTAAAAACATTATCTGGAATGTTTAAAATGGAGGATTGTTATGGTATGGAAAAAAATGGTGTCAGCCTTTTTTGCATCCCTCAACTTTAAAGTATATGTACGTCAATTAACGAAGTTTCTTTAGAAAACATATAGCCTACCCGTCAGTGGTTAGCAGACTGATGGCCCTGCCAAGATGTCACGCACTCATCCCTGGAACCTCACGTGGTAAAGAGGGTGTTGTAGATGTGACTAAATGAAGGATCTTGAGATGGGGAGATTATCCTCGATAATCTAGGTGGGCCCAGTGTAAACAGAAGGACCTGTATAAATCAAAGAGGGAGACAGGAGTCAGAGTAAGAGAGAGAGAGAGAGAGATGTGGCGGTGAAAGCAGAGGTCAGAGTGATACAACTGCTGGTTTTGAAATGGAAGGAGCCACAAGCCAAGAAATAGGGGCGGCCTCTAGAAGCTAGGAAAGGCAAGGATTGAGTTCTCCCCTAAAGCCCGCAGGGGAATGTAGCCCAGCCGACACCTTAATTTGAGACCTTTGAGACCTACTTTTGAACTTCTGACCTCCGAAAATGTAAGATAATTAAGTTTTGTTGTTTTAAGCCACCAAGAATGTGACAATTTTTATAAAAGCTACAGGAAACTAATGCACCCTCTTTAATTGTTAATATATTTTTGCTCCCGTGTTTACCCTTCAAGGGGAAAAAAAGGAAAGGAGCCACATCAGTTGTATCTTAAGAAAGCTCTGGGAGGGGAGAAACACTTCAAAACACTTCTTTTTAGAAAGAGATTTTAATGGCATGCATATGGTAGCTACTCAGTAAACCACGTTAGGATATGTTTAGACAGATCTTGTTGTATCAGTTATCTATGTCGCTGCATAACAAATTACCCCAAAACTTAGTGGCTTAAAACAACATTTGTTACCTCACAACGTCTCACAGTTTCACTGTGTCCTCTGGCTCAGGAACTCTTACGAGGCTGCAACTGCGGTGTCAGCTGGGCTCGATAAGGAAAGGTACACCTCCAAGTTCACATCCATGTGGCTGTGGGCAGCATTCGGTTTCCCGAGGGTTGTTGGCTGCAGTCCGCTGTCAGTTTCTTACCACATGAGTCTCTGCATAGGGCAGGTCACAACATGGCTGCTGGCTTCATCAGACCTGGCAAGTGAGAGAGCCAAAAAGGGGAAACAAGATGGAAGCCAGAGTCTTTATGTAATCGAATCTCAGAAGTGACAGCCCATCATTTTTGCCTTATCCTGCTACTTAGAACCAAATCACTAGGTGCAGCCCACACTTAGAGAGAGATGATTACACGGGGCATGAATACCAGGAGGCAGAGGGTGTCTTAGTTCATCAAAACTTATGATCTTGGTTCAAACTGCCACTCATTTTTCTATATTATCAATGATTCAAAAATGAAGTAGCGATTTTTTTTCTTGTTTTTGAATTTTTTAAAAAATTTGAGTGAGTCTTGAGAAATACACAGTGAGTTCTCCTGTCTAAATGTCTTTTTATCATTATTATCTGCTTTTTGAAGGAGAATGCCCCAAATATGAATGACCCTTGTGGAATTTTAGATTTTCAGGTGTTTTCATTGAGAGAGCAAAGCCTGATTTTGTTCCCTACACATAATACGTGATTTAAGTTGTGGGTAGTTTTTTTTTTGCGGAGCTGTCTACCTACCCGTAGTACATTAGAATATTCAAACACGGTTCCCCTCATACTCAGAATATACTCATAACAATAATAGATGTTAATCAGTAAGTCTTTAGAGCAGTGATGAGCATGAACCAGAGCCTGAAATATAAAATTGTCATATAACTTTCCTTTGGGTGGGTTATCCGTCTCTTATATTGATTCGTAGGAGCTCTTTATATATTCTGAATACTGGTCATTGTCAGTTATTTGTGTTGCAGATATCTTCTCCCTTTTGCCTGTTTTTCACTCTTCTATATTATTTTATTTTTCTATATTTTAATAAATACATATTCCTTAAATGAATCAATCTGTTTCTCAATGGTTTGTGTTTTCTATGGCTTCTTTAGTTATTTTTACTAACCCAAGATCATGAAAATGTTCTCTCTATTATAGATGCTTTGTTGTTTTGCCTTTCCTATTGATATATCTACACCTGGAATTAGCTTTCATGTATGGTAAGGTACAATTACATTTTTAAAAAATGTTTTTGAAAAGGAGAGAAAAACAGCAAAAATTCCTGATGGGAATATTATGAACATTTTTGGAGCTCACAGTTGACTGAATCATCTTGTACTACTAATAATAATTATAGATAACATTTATTAAGTGCCTATTGTTTGCCAGAAACTTGCCCTGTATTAATATTTGTAATCTTCACAACTCCGTGAGGTAAAGACTATGATTACTCCATTTTTCAGATGAGGAAACTGAGATACAAGGCGATTAAGTAATTTACTTAAGGTCAACTAACTAGTGAGTGTTGGGGCTGAGGTTCTAACCCATGCCATCTGACCTTCACTATGACTCTTAACCACTAAGGTCCAGAAAAATTAATGGACCTTTAGTGACCAATACCCTATCAGTACTGTCTTGGGTAGATTAGTAAATAAACCCAAAATTTTGCAGATAGGTAAAAAAAGGACTATTTTGGAAAAATTTTGAAGGAATAATCTTACCAGTTTGAAGATTATATTTTGTTTTTTTAATATATCATATTTGAGAGGATTAATCATTTTTAATTGACTCTTACATTAAGAGTCCATGTAAAGTAAGAAACTATTCTAAGAATTGAAACATATTTCAATGTTGACAAGGGTGTATTTTTTATATTTTCCAGGTCCTATTTAAAAATCTTTCTCTTAACAACAATCAGCTGTCTAAATATGTCCTAGGATAATCCTGGGCTATTTATGACATTCTCTGCTTATCTCGGGTTTCTTTTGTTTTCTGAAGCTTTGCTTAACCCTTAAGGTACTATCTATTTTAGCTCTTAATTATCTATCTATATATATAAACTTGGCTTCAGTCTAAGTTCAAATGCCTAAAATAGTTTCTATATTGTAGCCCTAAATATAATTTTATTTTAACTACGTATTTGAATTATTTTCTGAATTTTTCTGAGCAGCTAAAAACCAGTTGTGAATACTGTATATTCGAAGAGGAAAAAAGGTCTCTTCGGATAAAACCAAGAAATTATTTTAGTTAAAAATGATCACATTAAATGTCTCATTGCTGGGAAAACTTCAATGTACACTTAGTCTCTCAAGTGAAGGATAAGCTTCCAGGGGGTTCTAATATATTTTTTTTCTCTTGCTATTTTATTAGCGAGAAATAATCTGTGGAGTTTGTCCCCCAGAAGGCTAGGCTCCCTAGTGGGCGCATAGAAGGCTGTGTTCTGAGCATTCATTTACATTGCAAAGAGCTTACATCGCTAATACGTTTCTCATTAAAAATGTTAAATTTCCTTTATTTCTTCGTTTTTCTGTTATCTCTGATGCAATGGATGTTCAGTATTATCAGTGTGGTTTAAAGCATATGGACGATTTTCTTGCAGGTTGCAATTGTTGTTTAAAATACAGGATCTTTATTTTTTTTATTTTTTATTTTTTACCACCTTCAGCACCCAGTCTTCCTAGGTGGTCTCCCATCCAAGTACTAACCAGGCCCGACCCCGCTTAGCTTCTGAAATCAGATGGGATCAGGCGTGTTCAGGGTAGCATGGCCGTAGACTGTTCAGGGTGGCATGGCTGTAGACCAGGATCTTCAGAGATAGCTTTTAATGTTGTATCCCCATCGCTTATAAACACAGACCACAGTATGACCATTCTGGAATGTTCGAAAGACATTCTGAGTTTATTTTACTCTGGAAAGCTAGTCATCGCAAGTGTCTTTGTGTAGGTGCCGTTCTATGCAGTATCGTTTAATATTTTATTATTGATGTCACTCACCAGATTTAGTAAAGTGGCCATTTTCTTTCTTTTGATGGAATTCCCACAAGGTCAGGAAATACCCTGCCTCTTGTCCAGAGGGCAGACCTACAAAGTTGACAGTTCTCTCTTGTGGTTTATGTTTGGTTGTAAGATGGGCATTAAGTGCCTGTGTTTGACAAGCTTAGAAGTCTTCTAGTGAGCTTTCAGTTGCTGTATGATCAGAAAGGCCACCTCATGTCACCAGTTCGAGACTGTAGTGGTCATTGGGACACAGATAGCATCCTAAGTGCTATGAGGTTCTTGGAGAAGATAACAAGGATCCGTTCTCTAGACTTTGGGAATCAGCGACCCCGCTGACCTTTGCTGCCTGTTCAGTGCAGTCTTCCAGGAGACCTGCTGGCTTGGAGTTGAGAGGGATGCCCTGGGGACCATGGAGTCATCTCCGGTGATGACCCTTCTCTGGCCGGGGTCACAGCTCATCAGAAGCTTGGATTGCAGCCCCAGCAACCTCCTAGACTGCATAAAGTTGGGGGAAAGTAAAAAGAGACAGAAGAGCCAGGAAGGGGAACTGACATTTGTTAAATACCTACTAAGTGCAGGCATTGTATAGATAAGGTGAAAACATCAAAGACACATATGTATATGTATGTATACGTGTATATGTACACATATGTATATGTATGTATACGTGTATATACGATGCCCCTGATCGCACCAGCAGCCCTGTCTTGTACACATTATTTCTTTATTTTACAAACCAAAGCGGCTCAGAGATGTTAAGAGTCTGGTCATAGATCTCCCTGAGGGTCATTTGCTGATTTTTAAACCTGCACTTCCTGCTTGTGATTGTGTTTGTTTTTGTTGCTGTTTTATAGTTACTCCGTTGGTTTGTTTTCCATGGCATCACGAGGCCCTTCTAAAGTTGGCGGCTGCCCTATCTTCCTCCTTTACCCAGAAGGCTTTGCTGGGTTAGAATTAACTAAAGATGTAGGACAAGCCAAGCGGGGGACGATGCTGGAGGAGCGTAGGAGCAGACTGAGAAGAGCCTGTCTGCTAGGGTCGGGAGTTTGGGCTTGTCCTGAGGGAACAGGAAGCATCAGAGTGTTCTAAGTGGGGCTTCTAGAAAGGTCACATTTTCTGTGTGTAGAAAATGGATTGGAGGCAACCAGTCACAGGACTTTTCTCTCACCTACATGATTTTATCTGAAAAAGAAAAGAAAGATATGAAATATTGTGGTAACAGATATTCATTATTTTATCCTTTGTGCTTTTCTGAATTAAAAAAATTAAAGTATTAAAATTTAATAAAATTCTTCTCTAAAGTTGAGAAGGAACTTAACAATTTGTTAGAATGCTAAGGAAACATCAGACAAACCCAAACTGAGGGACATTCTGCAAAAGAACTAGTTTGTACTTTTAATGAAAAAGACTGGGGAATAGTTTCAGATGTAAGGAGATTTGACATGCCAACTAAATGTTAGCAGCAACCCGGATGGATCCTGGCCTTGAAGTTTTGTTTCTTTTTGCTGTAAAAGGCATTAACGAGGCAACTGTCCCAATTTAAATATCTGTACATGGATAATAGTATTGTACAATGATCATTTTTTCATTGATATTGTATTAATTTCGTAATTTTTTATAACTACACTATAGTTATGTAAGAAAATATCTCTGTTTTTAGGAAGCACATACTAAAAATTATTTCAAGTTTTCTCTCAAATATTTTAGAAAAAAAGAATACTATTACTTTTCTAGAGAGAAGATGGATAAAGCATATGTGATAACGTGTTAGCTTTGGAAGAATCTGGGCAAATGGTATATGGTTATTCTCTGTACTATTTTGGCAACTTTTCTGTATTGTCTGAAATTATTCAAAATAAAAATTAAAAATGTGGTGGAATGAGGAAGGCATGGAGAGGACCAGGTGAGTCTGTATCCTGTGTAGGAGGCCAGGCGTGAGGTCCGTAGTGAGGGAGGGAGGCGCCTGCCTACATGCAGAAAGCAAGGAGTTGGAGGGACGCTTTTAGGAACCATTGCGGCTTTGGAATCTGGCAACCATTGAGACCCAGAGTTTCATGCTCTCTTTAGCCACTTCCCCTCTCTTCTCCTCAGGAGCTGACCTTTGTCAGGGATTTGCTGTGTCACCAGGCCATGTTTTTGTATACTCTCCATACATACAGATATAAAGAGTAGTTGTAAAGTTCATCGGAATAATGAACTCTTAAGACGGAGAGGCATGAGGAAAATGAGCTGGACGAAGGCAAGGAATGTAGGCCAAGTAAAGCTCTCACTAGGGACCTTTGCAAGACTTGAGAACCTCCCTGGAAATGAGAGCACATGCCACAGAAAATGATTTACATATTTAAGGCAAGTTTTACATTTTTTCTGTTTGACTAAAGGAGTTCTGACTTAAATGTGTTGCTGATTAAACCATCCTGCAGGGCCAGAGGTAAAATGTGACCTCTATCCCAACTCATTTTCTTTGTTATTACCCAAGGGAAGGGAAGATCTTCCCAGCTGCTACGAGCCAGTAGCATGGAGGGGACATTTCTGGAAGACATGAAACTGTAGGGGCCTGTGACCTCTGACAGCACCATAAAAATGTGGGATCCTATCAATTCCTGGTGCAGGACATAAAAGTGGTGGGGAGCACAGAAAGCTGAGGACTTGAAAACCTCACAAGCGAGCTCTTTGCTGATGCAATTTTGCTCTCAGCAGAGAAGGAATTCTAATAAAATGTGGCGGTTCTTAAACGTATAGTAAGCATTCACGTAATTTAGTACTAGTTTTGCTGTAGCTTTAAGAAACAGTGCTTGATGGAAATTAAACAAGGTTTAATAGAAGCAAGTGCAGATGGACAACACGTTAAAAAGAAGAAACAAAGGAATTTGCCCTCTGTTTCTATTCCATTCCCTCTAAACGCCGTGTCTTTCAGCCAGTAACATGAATTCTATTACTACTAATGGATTGTATATCCTAATACGAGACTTTTTCACAGAGCAAGAATAGGTGAATATGCTTAATTAAATTGACTTGGCCATTCCTTTAAGCAAATGTCTGGTCCTTCTGGATTATGTAAGAAGATAAAAAGGGAAAGAAAACAGACGTAGGCAGTTATGTGTGCACTGGTTTTCTGCTTGGTGGGTGAGTAGGAATAAAGCAAAGGGAGTAGAGGAGCAATGAGATTAGAACATTCGAAATGATCCCAAATAAAAACCCAGTTGAGCAGTTGAGAACCTTGAGGTTCAGTGAAACTCGAAAACCATTAATTTTGTAATACCTTGTGTGAATTACAACACATCCTCACAGTGGAATGCTTTGTAGTTTTTCCCAAGGCTGAGTTATTTCTCTATGTTTTGACATGGAAGGTTTTCCAAAACAGAATATTGAGTTCGTTCTAGTTTTTAAGCAAACAATATATGGTGCATAAAAGAAAAACTGAAAGGACAAGTACCACGTTGCTAACAGTATTTATATCAGGTTAATGTGAAGGTGATTTTCTCTTTAGATGACATTGCACACTTTCTCAGTCTTAAATATTTTCAAATTCAAAAAAAAAACTGAATGTATTACTTTTTTATGAGAAAAAAACTACGAATATTTG
>CM053505.1:5060034-5085836 GCA_028627145.1 Eidolon dupreanum | reverse complement strand
TGTATTTTGATTTTATATGGTAGCAACAGCCTTAGTTTTTCTTTCCCTCAATAGCATTTCAATTATGGGTCCGAAGCAAAATTCATTTATTTCAGCATTTGAGAAAATATGACAAAACCTGTAATGTATCACAAGTCCACGTGCACACACATTAAACTGCACACATATTAACCATCTGGAAGAGATGAAGCATTTGTTTTTATGGTCTTCTGAAAACCTGGAGCATCACGTAGTTCTTTATAAAAATATAGAGTACAAACCATTTTTATGGAGGTGGCACTCCTGACTTAGGATTTCAAGAGAAACAAAATAATCTGCACAGATGGAAAGTAATAAAGAGAGCATATGACCCCTTAGGTGGTAAGGATACCAGAAATGTTTGTGTAGAATGAGAAGCAGAGGAGGCAAACTTTCTGTAAAGGACCAGATAGCAAATATTTTCATCACAGCGGGCCATCCGGTATCAGTCACAATGACTCATTCCTGTCTTTGTAGCACAAAACCAGCCACAGGTAATACAGAAAAAATTGGGGTGGCTGTTCCAATAAAACTTTATGGCCACTGAAATGTGAATTTTCAAATATTTTTTCATGTGTCATGAAATGCTATTGATTTTTTTCAACCAATTTGGAAATGTAAAAACTTTTTTAGCTGGCCGACACTACAACAGCTCACATTCGATTTGGGTTTAAATGGCGTTGTAAGGAAGGAGGGGAGAACAATTAAGAAATAATCTTCAAAACTGTTTTAATCAGTTATTACAGCCTTGTTTCCTGACAGACCTTTAGTCCAAGAATTTAACAAGTGAAAAGCTCAACAATTCGAGGGGGTAAGAATGACTTCCACATCTACTTGTTTCTGGAGGTGAGGCCGGTTTTCCTGGGTCATCTCTATATACTGGCCTGGTCCCCTCTTGTGACCGTGGGCCTCAAGTGCAAAACATCTGGCAGGAAATGGGGTCACAGTCTGTAGCATTGGAGTAAACTTGCATCTGTCCAGAATAAACTGGACCTTGGAGAGAATACAGTTCTGCAAAACTGGCCTCTTGGGACTCTGCTTAACCAATGAGTGACTGGCCAGATGACCTCATTTGAATTTTATCTCCTTCTCTTCCTCTTACCCACCTCCCTAATAGAGATGCTAATGAGAAAAACAAAAGAGCAAGAACAAATCATCAGAGAAAAAGAAATGACAAAGCAGAAATAGCTATTGAATATATATTGACTTATAAAATCTGTAGAGAGAATCCAGAAAATGCTTTTTGACTTTACTGCCTCAATTTTATCTTGCTTATAAAGCCAGGATGGTACCTGCCAGCCACAGATGGTAGGAGCTGATAAGCAAGTAATTATCTTCTTCAAAATGTCAGGTACCTCCATTCTGTTTAATTAGATGTTACAAATACATATACTTTGTATGTTGGGTTGGAATAAATAGACAGCACTTTGGATTGAGAAAATAATCTGGGGAGATTCCATAAAATGGAGATTTAGGAGGACCGTTAAAAATATTAATTGATGCAGGAAGTGCTTAAAAGGTGAACAAATCAATAGATTGAGTATGACAGGTGGAGTTTTGAACAGTAGAAAATGCTGGATATTAACTAGTTGTCTAAGTTAATCAGACATCTTAAAGTTCAAGGTGACACCCTGATGAGGAGTTAGCAGAAGTAAAATTAGTAGAATTTACACTTTGTTATTTAAAGAAGTATTTATATGAGATATTTTATGCTTTTCTGGGATCTTAATTTTTGATACACTGGTTTCTTTCAAGCCTTCTAAGCTGACCATTGAATAGTAGCTTTAAAAATTGGGCCGGAGAGAAGTATTTGACACAATCTTTTACTGAGGCAATAAGTCCTTTGACCAGCCCTCAGCTGAAACCTGTGTAGTATATGATTTAAAAAATCCAAAGACGATAAAAACTACATGGTCAGAAAACCAATAGATCCCAAGGATACTAGCACTGAACCCCTTCCTTGCACCTGGGATAAAAATGACATTACACATTAACACAGAGATCGCAAGGGTAGAATTGTTTATATACTGTATCCGCGAAGCTGGGACAGTTTATCAGCTTGGATGCCAGTCCCCCAGATGGACCATTATCAAGTATACATTTGGGGCTTATAAAATAGATTTAGAAATGTAAAAATGTTTGGGGTTATTGAACTGACAGCTAACTGACTTATACAGGTGATAAAATGTTTCAAACTTATTTAAATAAGTAATTATTCATGCTTAGTTTATGCTCAGTTCTTTGCTTCTGGTTCTGAGTAAGAAGTTTGACATGGCCCCTAGATCTCAGTAAAGGTGAAGACACACATTAGAAGCCCTCCAAATTGACCTCTGCTTACCCCAAATGAACTGGACTAACCCATGTGCTTCATTCAATATGTAAATTAATGAAATAGTGTGAAAAGAGAGTATTTCTGGAAGGACTGAGTCAAATATTTTGCAAACGCAAATTGCTAAAGAAAAGCCTTGAATTAATATGGGAGAGATGACAGTAAAAGATTCGGGGAAACCGTAATAATCTAGAAGGATTTCAGTGGGTCAATATGTGTATGCTTTATAAGAAAATAGGATGCTTCAATCCAGTCAGCAGACCTACCTTGACTATATTTCTAAAAATTGCCCAGTGAAAGCACAGTTAAATTTTAATTTACAATAAAATGTTTAAGGAAGTCCGTGATGATCTGGATTGCCTCAGATAAGAAGACTGCAACTTATACGTATAAAAGTGATATAAAAATCTATGATGGAAGTACCAGAATATGTGGAATAGAGAGTAAGTGGAACAGCAGTTCTTGAGAAGAAAAAGAAAAAAGAAATTTGGCATATAGAGAAAAGTTGCATAGCAGTTAATCACACACTGAAGATGCAGCAGTAAATTTAAAATATGTTTTAAAGTATTTTGCCCTTTTATAACTCTTTAGGCAAACAAAAATATTTGCAATTCAATTGTTTTCAGTTAAATTTTCCTTAACTGCATTATTAGATTTAACATTCTTGGCATAGCTTCTCAATGGAAACTATTTATTATCTGATTTGGCTCTATTTATAATTGAAAGTAGTCAGAAACAATAAAATACATTTTCTCCGAGACTTATTTTAGGTTCAGGAGATAACCAGATGAGTGAAGTAGCATAGAAATGACATGAAGATAGAATCAGTTTCTTTGCTTTCTGTGATCCTGTTTTAAACGTTTCCTAAAATAATACGGAAGCTAAGGTACACTTAAAACGGTTAACCTGGAAACCTGACTCTAGTGTCTACCTTCAGGTAGAGCATTTCAAATGGACTCTTCAGAATCAATACTGTAATTCCTCTCCTAGATCAGCAAGGAGAATGGGCAGAAATTATGTTCCATATAAAGCTAGAATGAGAGATATTAGGAAAACATGAACTCTTTGTATCTAAACTAAAATTTCTTCCCAGACTAATGAACACCATAGTTAAGCGAGCCCCTGATAGGAGGTGCAGAGAAATCCCAATTCAGCATTGTTTTTGAGAGCTGTCTTTTGCCAGCTTACTCCATTAAAACACAGTGAAGGGGCTTTATAAACCATTTGAGTCTATGCATCATGAACTATTCTGCATGATAAAATTAGGGGCCAGGAGTAGACCATGTGGGCAGTGGTTGTTACATGTGAATTAGTTGATGATAAAGATATGATTTATTGCTCCCAGGGAATCTCAGTAAAGCACACAATAAAATGCTCTTCCATATCACAGTTAAAAATATTACCCAACTTTAAATGAGATTATTCTTCTACTCCCAGAACTCTCTTTTATTGCCAGATCCTTGCATGAGTGGAATATCAACAGAGTTTCTATCGTTCACTTCCATGGCATTTGTTGACCTAAATATTGGATGAAGAAGAAACTTTTAGTGGTGTGCTGGGGCTGCCTCTTGCCAGCTCGCAAGAGCTGGTCATGCATCTCTTGCCTGACCTCACATTGGTCCTTAGCTTGAAATTGGCCACAATGGGAGCATTTGCACCATGGAAATTGGCACACACTAAAATCAGGCTTGTTCTCTTGTCTCTGAAGACTAGTTTTTAACATTAAGCAGCACACCAGTGCCTCTGGGACAGAGGTTCTTAATCTTTTTTGTGCCATGGACTTTTTTGGCATTTGCCAAAGCCCCACCTCTGAAGTGTTTTTTTTTTTTTTTTAATTCAATGAAGTCATTAAAATGTTAAAAGAACAAGTTTATGATATACTTATATGTGTGCATCTCTAATGATATTTGAAATAATATGATCTAGCAGCAGGTCTACTCTGAATTCCAATGATTAACATAAACTGTATTTTGAGGTCTCTGTAACACTGTACTGTGATATGAAAATATCTGTGGTTTGTACTGAAGACAAAGTCATTGGTCCAGCTAATACTATGTGGTTTGTTGGTTACATTCATAACTAAAGGAAAGACCACATTTCTCTTAAGTGTTAGTGAAAATAAAGATGTGATTTATCTCCTATTCATGTCCATTATTACTCTGAATTCTCTCCACGGGCCCCCTGGGAGCACACTGACTCAGGGTTGAGAACTCCTGCTCAATAGGAATCCTGTTCCATGTTTACAAGCATCAAAGTGAACCTTGTTGCTTCATATAGGTTATGTCTAAAGTAGAGGTGAGAAGGAAGATTTCTCTGGAACATATAGCTATTGGGACTTCTAGCAATATTCACAAAATTCAAAAATTATGTTTCTGTTTAAATAATAACCCCTCAAGCTATTGTCTTCATTTTCAATAAGCACTTTCTTATTGATTATTATTGTCATGCAGGTATATCTCCCTAGACGTCTTTATGGGCTTCTCACCCTGCTCAGAATCTTCTCTCTGTTGTCCGTTCTCATGGTGGTTCTATGCCACTTTGGCTTTTTTTAGCCTCTTCTTGTAGAATCATTGCTGTCATTGTCAAGTCACTACATAATTCTGCTCCTAGTGAGAATCATGTTAGACTCTTCTCTCTCCCACTGTTGCCAAATGCTCTAGGTTCTTTCTCAGCTCGACTCCTCAAACCCATCCTTATCTTTCTGTGTTCACTCTCCCAGTTCAGACTGTAATTCATTTTCACTTAGATTGTTACCACAAACCCCTAATAAATCATCCTAACCTCAGTCTTGCCCCGCTCCAGTTCTATGCTCTGCTCCCAGAGTTATTTCTCAAAGACATAGAACTGACCATTTCACACACTTCCCCCTGCTCCCACATAGGCCCTCCTTTTGATATGGTTAAGGATGACTCTCAAGTCTTTCCTTGGTCTGAAGCCGGTCTACTTTTCCATCATTCTTCCCAGAAGAATGTTCCAGCAATGGTAGAAAAGGTTCACCATTCCCCCAGAGGTAACCTGCACATTCCCGGTCCCCTCTCCTAGAACGCCCTTCACCCTGACTTTGCCTCTTATAGGTCTCTCTGATCCTACAGGGCTGTTTGTCTTAACTCCTCCACTACAGATCTCAGGGGCCCTGGACCTGAATTAACCTCTACAGTCCCTGCTTCATCAGTGAACTTTCTTAGTTTATTTTTGCCTTTAAGACACAATTTCATTTTTAATCTTTCATCTGTGAGCCTCAGTATAGAAGTGATAGAAATGTATCTATCCCGAAGACCCCCCCCGCCCCCGCGACACACACAGCATTTAGCACTGGGCCTCGTTCATAGTTCAATAGCTATCCAACTTACTTATTTTTCAACTGAATTATTCTCTGATCATTTTGTGAATATATATTTAGTTTCTCCCAATGAGATTTTGAATTATTTGTACAGAAGGGATCTTCTCTGTGCTTTGTATTTTCTCAGCACTATCAGTTATAGGTGCTCAATGAATACTTGTCGAAATAGTGATGGCATTTACTCATTTTTGTAAGTATGCTTAATTCTTAGGAGGATCATAATTTACCCAAGGAAACACTCTTTTTGGCATGTAATGCCGAGGATGTTGCTTATTAACCGAACTATTAGGCGTGACATTAAAGGTATAAGTGGAAGCAATGCAAGATTCACCTGCCTGTTCTTTTCTACGGTGGAAACCGGCCAGTTTCAGACTGTAATCATTGCAAATATAATCAACCAAGAGATTTAAAGAGGTTCCTAAGTCTGTTATTTCTGAGGTTGAAATGAATAGTAAGGTGCTATGTAGTTGATCAAATTTGTAACCATACGATAAATGTACTGTGATGAGTATTAAATTTGATGGGTCACCTTTTTTTGGTAGGACCTGATGACGCACAACAAAAAATAGAACCCCATCACACAGCAGTATTGGGGGAAGGTGACAGTGTCCAGGTGGAGAACAAGGTAAGTACTAAAAATCTTTAATTTTTCTTAACTCATACTTTTTACTAGTTTCGCGGGAAATACGTAAATCTCCAGTGTAGCTGGAAATTTTTTCTCCCTCGGACAAAGCAACTATGCCAGAAGTTTATCAACCTTTTTTATTAACTTCTGTTATTGCTGTTGGTTTATTTTAAGGTTTTATCTATCCTGATGCCTTGTCTTCAGGAATCGGTATTGTTTCCCCCTAGAAATTAGAATCTGAAGGCAACACATCTTCCCTGTCTCTTAATTTTCTTTCTTTATACAATTGATTTATTTTCAGTGTAAGTGACAGTGGATCAGTATAAATATTGATGTAGACGCATACTTACAGAGAGCCCTTTGGAAGTAATTCCCATTTCAAACTGAGAGGACCATCTGGTGCATTTCATAGTCTTTTTGTGTGGAAGCATTTTAGGTAAAGTTTCTGATATTTTTGGAGTCTTTGGAGCTTTTTTATCCCAGGTTGCTCAGTTTCTTCCCTATGTCTATTTCATTTTCCTCAATGATTCACTCATTCGCCATCTTGTGAGTCTGTGAAGCCAATCAGATTGCTTTGCATCATTCTAATAAAGAGGATTGAGGAGACAATTGTGCACAAGATCCTGAAAAGATGAATTTAGAATTCATTTCTGTGTGCAGACAACTGGTGGAAAGCCAATCTGACTGACTTCTGGCTGTCTTACTCTGGTATTGTAGAATGCAGTGGGTTTGAGCAATTATTCTTTCTTAGCCCACTTTCCTGGCAGCTCACCTACTGTTGCCTTAATCATCTGCATCACCGCCATGAACTGTGAAGTACATAGAGGAAAAACGTCATGAACACCAGACGAAATGCATATCACAGGATCTGTGCTCTCTATATTAGGTTGAACTGCATGAAAATGCCACTTTTGACCTACAAAAATGGCAGTTTTATCTATTTCAACCTAATGCAGGAAAGAGGCATGGAAACTACACATAAGCCAGAACCTACTGATAGCAGATTAATTGGTAACATTATCTGGTTTAACTTGATAACCTCAATTCTCCCTATAATATAGCAGAGGGCAAACTGCAAATGATAAGGGTTTGAAAGCTGAAATGGAACACCAGATAGAAGTGATGAGGGGAGCCAGAAAGACGGGAGGCAGCAGGGATAGAAAAGAATCGGCTGAAACCAGCAGTTTATTGACAAGGAGGACTCCTGACTCCAGAGGCATCATTCTGTTATGTGCACTTTCTGTAATTGTTGCTGTTTCTTAGCATAAATCTGAGCTGTCAAGATACTAGAAAGATTTTTATGAAAAAGTTTATTTAAAAAAAATGAGTGTTTAAATGGGCATGTGTCACTTGTATCTACAAAGAATAGAAGTCCCCCTTAAATGATAACAGAGATGAGATTGTGAAGGTACGAATCTCGACTTTTGAGCTTGTTAGCTATGTGATTTGGACACATTTCTCAACCTCTCTGAGCTTCAGATTTTTTTTGTCTGCAAAATTGAAATAATGACACCAAAGGCATGAGGCTGTTTAAAAGAATATGTACAATTACGTATGTTAAGAGTCTACTCCAGATCTATCATAGGGGTCAGTAAATTATGTCCAATAGGCCAAAACTGAAAGCTGTTTTTATAAATTAAGTTTTATCAGACCCCAGTCACACCCATTCATTGCCATTTGTCTTGGGATGCTTTCACGCTGCAATGGAGGAGTCGAGTGGTTGCGACGGAGACTGGATAACCCACAAAGCCTAAAATATTTACTCTCTGGCTCTTTACAAGGAAAAGATTGCTAATGCCTGGTCTGTTACACATTGGGTGCCCAATAATGGTAGCTGGAGAGTTCACTGATCTAAACACCCAATTTAACAGGTGGTCATGCCAGCTACATATCACCTAATGAAGATATGACTTCTTAGTGCTCCCCAGCTTCTTTCCAGCACTTCCTTCCTACATTCTCACTAGTCCTCCTTTCTGCATCTTCCACCATCACACCTGTTTTCCCGATTGGCCAGTAGTATGGGCATTTTCCTCTAGAGTGGCTGGTCCCCTGGGATAGGGGAGGAGGGCAAGGAGAGGTTGACGTAGAACACAATCTTGTCTCTCCCTAGGTTTCCCTGTGCCATCTTAGCACATTTTAGGCTGCAGGGACCCCTGTCATCTTCACTCAGAGGGCAGATTGTCTTTTGTGACCATTACTCTGAAGTCTCTCATGGCAGGTTTCAACTACGGGCACCTTGGTTTATCATAGATTTAAGATCTTGTCTTTAAGCCAGATCCTTTGACTTCTTAGAGAAAGCCTAAACTCTAACTATGGCTTCAAAATGGCGCATGGGTTTGATATGAACGGCTTGATCTCACCTTCAGCCCCATGTTTATAGAAGTGCTTCCTAGTGAGAACCTCTTAAGCCTCTTGGATTAGCAAATTTATTTGTAGTTTGTCAAGGTAGAAAATCAGTTCTTCATAGGATGCCATCAAAACCATACTTGAGTGTAACAACACTTTTTAACTGGAACCATTTATGATGAACTCATTAAATTAATACAGATTAACATTTGATTAAAATAAAGATGGAAAGACAAAAATAAAACAAAATACCCTATTAAAGCTAGAGACAATTTTTTTTTGCTTATTTATGTGTAAAAATTCATAACAAACCATTAATTTTTTAAAACTGGTAACAGTTAATGGTTTAATTTTTTCATTGGCTGAAGTAGTATAAACATGAAATCCAGTAAGAACAACTGCATGTAATTAAGTCATGCTAAAACTCAGTTTCTTTCTGGTAATTTTTTCAGGTAACATATCACTATAATAAATGTTCTTGAAGCAAAAGCATACCTTTAGATTCATTCTCACAGTCTAATCAATCAAACATACTATGAGTGGATAATCATAGGGTAGAAGTTATTAACACTTGAAATGAATCATGGAGACTTATCTGGACTTCGATCATTTATCGTTGGTATCAGTGAAACCCAAGATATATCTTGGCAGTAACATTTATGAAATAATGAGAGCAATTTGCAAAAGTCAGTTATTAAGTAAACCCAGAAGGGCCCATCTCTGAACTAGGAAACCTGAGATGGTGCGCCAAAGGAGAAAAAAAAAAGCATGTGAAAGACATGGTCTGGTCCATGAGATAGAATTTTAGCTGGGGTAATTATACATGAAGCAGTAAGCGGGCCTCTGTTACCTTTGTCTGGGGTCTTTTCATCAGACCCCAAAAAGGCAATCACTTAGGGACTCTTGTCTTAAACTGGTCTTTCATTCTCTTTGCTTTTACATGATTGTCATCATCTGACATTGTACACAAGATAACTGGAGACAAGGGTTTTTCAACATAACAGCAGTTGGGACTTTCAACCACATCAGTGCTCTACTGAATATCCAGAAAGATTATCAGCTTTCACTAAAGAAGGCTGGTTAAGGAGGAAAAAAGATGCATTTAAGAAAAGAGTAAAAGACACAAAACATCTGGTTTAGGTTAGAGCAGAAGGGCCACTCAGAGGTTAATTTTGTGGAAAAGTCATTAAAAGAAACTTGGACCATCCTTCAGATTTCTGAAATGGGAAACCAAACCCCTGAACTCGACACCCAGCAGTTTAATCATTTTTCATTTCAGACCGAATGCAAGTGTCCTTTTATCCTATTGTCTGAATTATAAATGGAAAGGCATCACTGATTTGAGTAATAGCAAAAGGAGCAACACTTTTATTTTTCAACCTTCATTATTCTAAAATGTATAAACTGTAGGACGTTTGTTACAAAAGATGCTTCTTCTAAATTAAAAACCTTACAGTCTTAGAAGTCAGCACATCCATTACGGGGGGTGAGGGTGGGCCTTTCCTCTTTGCTTCTCATAACCCCCAACTCTTTCTCCTGTCTCCTGACCCTAAAACTCAAGGGTGTCTCCCTTCCGGGAAAAAAAACAAACCTCAAAACACTATTCAGTGACATCTTCTTTCTAATAATTAAATTATAAATGATGTAGCACCAATAATTACAACTATTTTTCTAAGATACTTTTCTTTCAAATGTCTATTGATTCACACTAAAAATCTCAGCACTCCAAAGCTTTTAGAAAATAAACCTTTTTCGATAACTGGGTTTTTTTTTTTTTAAAGTTCAATTTTTAGTCATTTAAACATGACACTGAAAAGAAATCATTTTAGATAGAAACCTACCCCTTTTTTTGTGGGCTTATGTTCTATTATGCACAATTTCACTTATAACCTTGGGAGATCAGCATGTATATTAATTATTATCCTGAACTAAAAAGTATGACGATATCTTTAAGGACTGTTGGCCCCTACAGTAGGTGGTCCAAGGCTAATTTTAAGCTTCTGTTCCTAATTTCATAGGTTTTTTTCCATCCCCATCATTGATGTTAAGTTGTCCATTTTCTTGTATTGCTACCCAGAAATGCTTTCCTGTCTTCTAGCTTTGAATCAGTTAGAGATCTGATAACCACAAAGCCTAATTGTTAGCATTGTGTATAAAGCAAGAATAAGTAGGGATTGAGTGAGGGTCTGTGCTAAGGTTAAAACATTAATCCTTAATGTATGGCGTTTATGACATCTATTTTAACATTCAAATTAGCAGAAGTCTTTGTAGACTTATTCTTTGATTTTCAACCAAGCTCACATTTGGAAATTTTGATAGCAAGTTGGGTTATGGGTAGGTAAGGTAATGTTGTATAAATTAATATAGGCCTAGGAAAAGTTAAACACATTTTTTAAACATGAAGAAATGATTAAAGCATCCACTGGGTGGATATACTAAATGACACCAACCCTGGGATTGTCAGGAGTAAATTAAGATGTTCGCAGAAAGCATTTTACCCCAGTCTCTTTTAATTTTTTAAAGTTGGAGGCAGAAGGAGGAAAATCTCAGTCCTATAAAATACAAGTTTTTTTTTTTAACTGCATGAAAGATTAAAGAATCCATTATTCATTTTTATTGAATCCAGTGATAAATCTTCTGATACTAGTAACATTATAATGATTTCTAATTAAAGAGCCTTGTATTAGTAAAAGCATATCAATATAATATGATATGATGTAACATATTTTATCACATATTTAGAAAAATGCTTATTATTAGAATATGGGTAATGTTTTATAAAATTTTTAAAGGCATTCTTTTAAAGTGTCTAATCATTATGGCTTTATTTATTGTTTTATTCTAAATCAAATAAACGTAAGAGATGCTTCAAACGAAATACATAATGTTCAGTTATCTATTAGTGAGTAACAAACCACAGTAAAATCTAGTGGCTTAAAGGACTTATTTATTATTGCTCAAAGGTATGGTGGAGGGTTCTTCTTCTGATTTCTCTGGCATTCCTGAATCAGAGGACATCAGCAGTAGTGGGCTTTTGGAGTCACATTGTCCAAGTGCTCTCTGGAAGGATAATTGCAAATTTTAAATCACCTAAACCATATATACAAATGTATTTTTCTCTACAGCCACTCTAACACTGGATATTATAAATAACTTTTTTTTTTTTTCAGTTTCAGGGGGGAAATTTAATCTTAATTCTGAACAAAAACTTTTAGAGACTTTGACACAGTAGGACCCTTTTGGAGAGAAATTTGCCTGAGCAGATGTCCCTTGGATGTTTTTATAAGATTTGATTTAGTGTAATGTTTTGGGGCATATTTTACATTAGTAATAGATGTCAAAAGTAATAAAATCTTAGTTTTGGATTAGCGTAAATAATCTTCCATTAAAAATTATATTGTTAGTGGGAAATTGTAAATTCTATAATCACATAGTCAATTCATAGCCATGTTAGTCACACAGTTTGTCTTAAAGATGTCTCCAGTTAAAGAAAATCTTCATTTAAATTCTTTTTTATTTGAGAAGGTTAATATTTTAGTGGTCTGGACTTATTCTTGAGTACTGAATGCTACCAAACATCTTAAGGAATAAGTGTTTCCATATTGAGTGCTGCACAGAAAATATTTCTGGAATTTATATCTAGAATTAGGAACATTGTTCATTTGGGCAGCATGTCAACTTCAAATTATTCCTAATTTGACCTTCAAGAATAAGCATGTTTATCATTTGATGCTTTCTTCCTTGACTTTAGGATCCTGAGAGAAGCCACTTTGTCCTAATTGCCGGGGAGCCATTAAGGGAACCAGTTGTCCAACATGGTAAGCCCAAAAGACGTGTCCCTTGAAATCTCAGTTAATGAGAAGCAAAGCATTTTAAAAAAAGTTTTTAAAACCCAGGTGTTTAAGTTATTCTATTGCCTATTTATATTTCAAGACAGCCATAACCATCTCTTGACTAATATTAGTTTAATGAATTAGCTAAGGCCTTTGTTTCTCTTATCATGGAGTGTCCTTCACTGTGTCCACAAATTAAGCACGAGATGTCATAGGGAATGTCCGTCCTTAGCATCAGTGTATGCACAATTCCTTTTATAAATGAGGAAAATGAGATCTTGATATCTTACTTAACAGATCCTTGGGTAGCATTTACTCATTTACTAGGATTGGTCGAAATGCTTTCCAAAAATTCATTCATTTAATCTTCAAAACACCCTTAGGAGGTAGGTACTCTCATCCCCCTTTTCCAAATGAAGAAGTGGGGGTCCAGAGGTTTACTGGCTTGCCCACGGCCACATAGCTGGATTTATACTCTGACTGTCTGATTTCCAACCACGGTCCCTCTCCGCCCTGCCCCCCACCTCGCCTTTTGCCATGCCAGTTGCCCCTCATTCTGCCCTGTGGCTTTTTGATGGGACACAATTGTTAGTAATGGAGCTGGGATTTGAACCCTAACTCCTGACCCCATGTTTTGTGCTCTCTATACTATAGCAAGGTTCTACATCATGAGAGATTAAACTCACACCAGTTATTTTTTAAATTTTTTCTTAGTAAACTCATACAAGTTTTATTACTGGGGAGTTCAAAGGTTTAAAGAAGAGATGAAAACTGTAGTTTGAAAGAGGATTTTTGTGATCACCTATAAGTATCAAATGATTTTCTTGTTTATAACTCTTATAGTTAATTAAAAGCATGGTTTCTGAGGGATATGATATACAATATGGTGACAATATAGTTAATAATACTGTATTGCATGTTTGAAAGTTGCTAAGGGAATAAATTTTAAATGTTCTCATTATGAGAAAAAAATTGTATAACTGTGTGGTGATGATGTTAACTAGACTTATGGAGATCATTTCCTAATATATACAAATATCAAATCATTATGTCGTATACCTGAAACTAATACAATGTGTGCCTATTGTTACCTCTATTAAAAAAATAAATTTGATAATATAGTATCCAGAAAAAAAAGACATGAAAAAAAGCAGAAAACCCCAAAACATGCTTTCTGGTTTTATTTTCTCCTTCTTGAAAGATTTAAGGAGATGAGCTTACTCAACTGGGCTTACAAGGACTCCCAGCTTCCGGTGCTTTCCTTGTTTCTCACAGTGTGGTCCATGGACCAGCAGCATCGACATCACTTGAGAGACAGTTAGAAATGCAGTCTCAGACCCTACTCCAGATCTCCTGAATCAGAATATACATTTTAATAAGATTCCCAGATGATTCATGTGCATACTGTAAATTGAGAAGCATGGTGAATACCCCAGAAAAGTGTCAAAATTGAAGCCCAGAAGTGCACTGTTTTTACGGGAAAATAATGGGGGGATAGGAGAGGTACTGTACAAGTCTAGACTACAGCAAATCAATGATGTGCTGGAAATGGGTCCCTGGCTTAGTACTTGTTCTCATTTTCTGAATTCCATTCCCTATCCTTTGTGTATCCTTGAAAAAGTTGGCTTCTCCAGGGTGCCCTCTTGGATTTATTATTTATTTCACATATGAGGGATCTCTCATTCTTTCCTACTTGATATAGTCCAAATCTTCATCTCCAGATGAAATTTCTCTCATGAGCCCCAGATCCATATTTCCAACAATGTACCAAGCACCTCTGCTGGGAAGCCATTTTATTATTTCTAGTACCTTCCTGTCAGAATATCCAGAACTGTACTCCTTGCTCTACCCACAGCCTCCATGTCCTGCATCTTAATTACCCTTAACAATTCCACCATCAACTTGGCCTCCCAGGCCAGACATCTTTTCTACCCTGATGCCAAAGTCTTCTTCAAAAACTACAAATTAGGTCACGTTTCTGTCTACTTAACCCTTCAGTCATTCCTGATCACCTGCAGAATTACATCCAAACTTCTCCCTGTAGATGGAATCCAAAGCCTAGAGGAGTCTTGCCTCTTCCTACATATCAGCTCTCCCTTTGTTTTTCCTGCTTTGATCCCTCTGTTCAACAGTGTACCCCCATCCTCAATTTCTCCAGCATGCTAATTGTGAAAATACCTTTCCTCCATATATGCCTGTTCAAATATCACCTCCTTTGTGCATCCTTTCCTGTACCTTTCCTTCACTTTCTATACTGATTCCATAGGTTTTAAAAACTTGTATCATTCCATATATAACATTGTTTGTAATCATTTGTTTTCATATCTGTCTTTGTGATAGATTTGATGTCCTTGGGGGAAGAGTCTGTCATTTGTCTCTAGCTCCTAGCACAATGTTTGTCCTTTAATAGGCACCCAGTTCATACTCGGTAGATACGTGGCTGAATGAATGAATGAATGAATGGATGAATTTAGATGCTCTTTTTTTTGGTTTTCTCTTTGTAAGACCATCCTATTCCCTACAACCTCCCCAAAGGCTGGAACATCATCAAAGCATATTATCCTGTGCTTTCCTTCTCAAATGTTAAACTAAAGCAAACTTTGAATCTCTACTGATATGCTAACAATGGTTAAGAAGTTTGAATGTGTGATTTCCTCTCAGTCACATGGTTAGATTTTAATCCGGGTCTCTCAGAGCAAGTTCCTTAGAGGAGGAACTTTAAAAAAATAGGAATGTGAGTAATCCGTGCAGAGTGGTAGAAGAAATATACTGAATGGACCAATCTGTCAGCTGCTTTTGAGACATTGCCAATGCTACAAAGGAGCTGGCTCTGTTTATCCAACAGACCGCAGGAGTGATACATTCCAGGACAGTCTCCCTTTCCTCCTACAACGTGTGAAGAAAAGGGAAGCAGTAGACACTCTGCCTCCTGGTAGATCAGGGGAGGACTTCTACACTCAAACCCAGAATTCAAACCTAGGAATTAGACGAAGGGACCAACAAACTCTGACCCGGGGACGAAATCTACCCACTGCATGTTTTTGTAAAGAAAGCTTTATTGGAACACAGCCATGCCTGTTCATTTTTGTATCATCTATGGCTCCTTTCTCACTTCAGTGGAAGAGTTGGGTAGTTGAGATAGACTTTCTGACCACAAAATCTAAAATACATACTGTCTGGCCCTTTATAGAAGAATTTTGCTGGCCCCTAGTGAATCCCAAATATACTTTCTTGACTTGAAATTTTTGTAATCACCTATTATCAGTGAGCTGCTACTAATTTTCAAAAATGACTTAGACCCCTTATGTAAGTATACAGTCTGATATACCATATAGACACCAAATTAGGATGAGATTTACCAGTTCTTTGTATCAGGTTGGTTCAGTTCTTGACATCACCTGGTACTATAAAACTAACGACTACAGAAGATCTTAAAAGTTCTCATCACAAGAAGAAAATTTGGCAACTACATTCGGTGATGGATGTTAACTAGACTTATTGTGGTAATTGTTTCACAATATATACTAATACAAAATCATTGTTATACACCCGAAACTAATATAATCTTGTATGACAATTATATCAAAAAAAAAAAAAAAAGGAAAAAACCCTAACAAATACAAAAATGGTTGTAATAGAACCAAATCTAAGAATATTTTGAATAAAGATATTGCTGTTGTTGATGACAACCCGCAGTGGATGACTGACATGCAATCGCCTTGGTTTATCTGAATTTGGTCTTTATAATCACATACAATCCTAGTCAAGAAACGTGTACGACAGTCCTTGTGAAAATAACCTTTTATTGTTCAGATATGCCTGGATTTGTTTCAACTTAACTACAGAAACACGTCTCATTTCTAGTGATAGAAGAAAATATTATCGTCACCTAGAATTTTCTGAATGTCTCTTTCTGCCTTAGGTCCATTTGTGATGAACACCAATGAAGAGATTTCTCAGGCCATTCTTGATTTCAGAAATGCAAAAAATGGGTTTGAAAAAGCCAAAACCTGGAAATCAAAGATTGGAAACTAGTGACGAGCACAAGAGCGGGTCTCAATACTTTCTAGAATTTTGCTACTTATGGCATCCATCCACTCAACATGTTGAATTCCAAAGCTGACTTAGCCAGTGCTTCTGAAGAATTCCACATTAAAGTGATAACATAGTTTTTATAGCAATGTACGTGAGATATTTCCTGGTACATGCAAATAAACCTAATTGTTGCTTCTTTAAGTCAGTGTTCTTCATTTTGACCCAAGCTACTAAGCTTCTGTTATATCATTTTGGGTATGTTTGCTTTTTATGTGTGTGTGGATATTTTGTTCCTTTTGTGCATATGGGAGTTTTTTAAAGCATATTTGATTGCTTTCGGTGTGTCACTGGTACTGACTGTGAGCATCCGAAGTCCCTTCCTGAGCAAGGCAATTTGGATACGACAGTCATGCCTATGTGCAGGGGTTTCACGTTACAGGTTATCTGCGTTAAAATAACAGCAGCCCTGAGCGTTTGAGTCAGTTTTTAAAACAGCCCTGCTATTGGTAGGGACACCACAGGATTACAGCCAAGACTCCCCTGCATTTTCTGCCAAAATCTGTGTCAGATTTAAGACACATGCTTCTGCAAGCTTCCATGAGGGTTAGGAAAAAAGTTGGAATTCGGAATTGGGTTCCAGCTTTTCTGTAGCTGCAGACATTGGTGGCTTCACCACCTCTTTACAAAGCAGCTAGAACCTGGGGTATAGGGTGGAGAGATTTTTAAAAATTTTCTGGACATGAAATGGATTTAATGTGCTTTTTCATTGCAAGTGGAAGATATGTCTATCTCTTGATTGTTTTGGGAGCATGAGAACATTTAAAAGTTTTTCATCTCTCTCCCCTCATAAGATTGTGCAAAAACGTACCTTGACTAATTGAAGTCATTTCATTGGATTTTGATCACAACTGATTATCTGTTTTTCCACGTGAAATCTTGGGGTTTCACAACTTTCCTTCTGGAGAATGCCTTTTGAAACAGTTTTCTCTAGCTACCTGATGTCAACTTCTTGGTGATCAGTGGATATTAAAATATTCAAAATGTACAGACAGTGGGCATTGGTGAATATTTTCATGATGTCTTATCTGCAATTGGTGCAGGGCTCCAGTTATGAACATGGACCAGTGAAGGTAGGTGAGCTTAATATTTAATATGATGTAGATTTTTTTTTTTATTGTCTTATACAGAGGACTTTCTTTTTTTGCATCCTCCATTTGTGAATGAGTGTTCTGTTTCTTAGGCTTATTGTGAGTCTTGCTACGGGTGTTTGAAAATGATGAGAGGTTGATTTGAAGATGTAATAGAACATGAATGAACATTTGGAATCTTTTCAGATAGGCAGGTTTCCCCTTAATTGTATATGCAGGTGGCACAGTGATTTTCTAATGAAGCACTGACTCATTTCTGTGACACATAACCATTTATTTTCAGGTTGTTTGTGAGCAGCAAACATTAGTTAATTTAGGTTATTTAGTTAACTTCTTATGTAAATTGAAAATTATGTGCTTTCTACAGACCTTTTCTATCTGTTTTTTCCAAATTAACCATCACGTCCATCTATAAACATGTAATCGAATCTTTGATTCTATGAGCAAGCATCAGATAGAGCCCAATAAATTGGCAATAATGCAAAAAAAAAATTAACTGAGATGTTACTAAGCAGTATTTCACCCAATTTTATGTATTTCATGTATTTCATAGATTATATTTTTTAACCTTTTATTTTGAAAATGATTCTGATATAATTATTTTGACCGAAGTGGTGCTAAATCATTACTGATTTAGGAATTTCTGGTCATGAACAATCAGATGTGGACTTGAGTTTTTGTAGCTGTCGTTAAGACATGCATTTTCACCAGGGGTGATAGCGCCCCCAGCAGGGGAAAATTAGTTCTTGGGGCTGAAAAAAGTTATGCTTGTTATATTTAAAGCACGGATATACATACAGTACATCAGCAGATAGACAGTATATTTGTAAAGGGTCAGCTCTGTATTAGGAGAGACTCACGTTGTTCAGCAGTCTATACTTTTTTAACTTTCTAATTTCCAAATGTACTTGGGAGAAAGAGATTGCAGCCATTCAGTTCCACTTCATTGCCACCAGCTTGGATGTTGGATCTCAGTGCCAGATGACAGGTGAAAAGGAATCCAATTTTGAGCCTATGCAACAGAAGAAAAAAAAATCTATCTTATTTGAAGCAAGTAAGACTTTTTGGGCTGTTCTGCTTTTTTTTTTTTTTTTTTAAGTGCACAAAACTCAGGTTTACATGTGCTGGGTTGATGGAGTTGTGGTGCTTTTTGTTTTTTTCCCCTCCAGATTTTATTGCATGGAGTTTTAAAATGTTTCCAATGTACTTTGAAAACATCAATTTATTTGATGGGACAAGAAGAAACTGCGAATTCTAGGAAATAAGTACTTTTCTTATGGTTGTTCAGCTCTTTTAAAGAGTATAGTCACCAAGAATTCTTTAGATGTCCTGGGTACAGTGCGGTTTTAAATGTTTCGAATTTACTGCTAACACATAAACTTATCAAACGGGGGAGTGGATGAAAGCAGTTGAATTTGCATGTGACAGAAAACATGTCCTTACACATGGAAGATGCAGCATTATATGTTTAGCAATACTATTAGTGATTTTCTTCAGATATATCCAAATTTCCTTTAAAAAGTAAAGCTACAGATACTGAGCTTATGTCCACCCAAACCTCAGCTACATTAAATCTTTCTGATGCAAAGGAAAGGTTGCCTGTAGTTAAACAGGAATTTTCTGAGTGGTGAGGGAGGGGAGGGATAAAGATGGTTATACTTTTCTTTTCCCCCCAACTTTTTCTTAGGAGAAAAATCTAAGGAGAAATATGTTTCTTAGTGTTAATGTTCCTCTTGTTTGACTTAGAACTTAGTATGAAAATGTATTCAGGATGGTGGTAGCTCAGACACTGAGATACGAATTTTATTTTTTGCTTTTTGAGATGAGTATATTTCACTATTATAAGATGTTTTCGGGGTCCTCCTCAGTAGTAGGTCCATGAATAGGTGCTTCTCTCTACCCTCCCTCTTCTGACCACCGCTTTTCCAGAATGGATGGTGATATCAATCTATCCCTAGGGTACCCTTCCCCCCCAGTCCTCACTTTTCTAGCCTTGAACAGTCTCTTGTTTTTTCAGGTCACACTAGCGTTGCCTCTACTAAGTTATATGAGTCCATGAACATTTTTTCTGCAGCAGCCATTGCAAACAATTGTGCTTAGTGTCATTTGAGTGTAAGACATCCTAATTTCTTTTTTTATTATTATTAAAAAATATTGGGGTGACATTGATTGATAAAATCAAATAAGTTTCAAGTGTACAATTCAACAGTATGTCGTATATATATTGCATTGTGTGTTCACCACCCAAAGTTAAATCTCCTTTCATCACCAAATATTTGACCCCTTTTACTCCTACCTACCTCTCCTCTCCCCCTTTCCCTTTGGTAATCACTCATCCACTGTCCGTGTCTATGAGTCTGTCATGTTTGTTTGTTGCTTTCAGTTATATATCCTACACATGAGTGAAATCATATGGTTTTCAACTTTTTCTGTCTGACTTACTTCACTTAGCATGATAATCTCAAGATTGACCTACGTCGTCACAAATTGCAGTATTTCTCTTACGGCTGAAAAATACTTTGTTATATATATGTACCACAGCTTCTTTATCCAGTCATCTATCACAGGACACTTTGATTGCTTCCATGTCCTGGCCACCATGAATAATGCTGCTTTGAACATTGGGGTGTATAGATCTTTGCAGATAAATGTTTGCAGGTATTTGGGGTAAATACAAGGCACCCTAATTTCATTGATTTTGCCAAGCATACTTGGGAGAGATGTTTGTAGTCAGCAGTGCATGGAATTTGTGAACTGATACAAATCTATTTGAAAATCTCAACTCACATCTACTGTATATACTGTTTAGCTGCTAAGTTTCTCAATATAAGCAGAACATGTTTTCTTCTAGAAATGAGATTAACCCAACGCGTAATCTTTTTTAAATATATATGTTTCAATTAGACTTGACATTCCATGTTATTTTATATTAGTTTCAGGCATACAGCATAGTGGTGAGACATTTACATAATCAGTGAACTGATCTCCCTAAGTCTATTACCCACCTGGCACCATACGCAGTTACTACAATATTATTGATTATATTCCCTATGCTTTATATCCCTGTGACTATTTTGTAGCTACCAATTTGTACTTCTTAATCTCTTCCCTTTTTCACCCAGCCCCTCAACCCTCCCCCCATCTGCAGTGCCTGTTCTTGACTCACTAATATAATCAGATTAACTGTCTAGATGTGGGGTTTATTTCCGTGCCTCTTTTCTCCAGCTTGTTTATACAGTTGGGGTAATCATATACAGCTGTGCAGGGTGTACACTGCACGACTCTAGGAAGCTCTGTCCACAGAGACTCACATCTGTATGTGACAGCCCTGAGTGAAATAGTGTAAACACTCTGGGCATTTGGCAAATAAATACCTGCAACCGCGCTGTCCTATCGTTCACATTGACTTTCTAGCCAGCACTATTTCTGTCTTTTTTGATAAGCCATTAGGGGAATCCATCCTCCATAAATCTTTTCAAAATCACTGATACAAATATATCAATAGAGGGATAAAGAAATAATTCCAGGTCATGGTAGGATCTCCCAACACTTTTCTGGCAAAAATTATTTCCTTCTTTCCCACACTACCTTTTAGCCCCCTCTTTCTTAACTGGTGGAAGAATATCTGGATGTTAGAGTTATTCAAACCCTGCATAAGACTGGAATTAAGTCCAGGATCCACAAGAATGTGAGATACCTCTAATTTCGATGAGAACCTCATAGCTGACAAGACTTAATAACCTTCGTGTCATTTGCCTTCTCCTGGAATTGTCTTTAAAGTGAGCTGAATAACAAGGAGTGGGTGCATCTTCCATTTCTAAGTCTAGGAAGCAGACTCGCCCGACTCCTCCCTATTCCCACTTCCAAAGTCATGCACAGGAAGTCCATTGACTTTGTCATTAGTCAGGTGGACCAATGAGCTGTTGTCTGTTTTCTATCAAGCAGAGTCCTTGGCATAAAAGACATTTGAAACGTTTTCCATTAATTTCTTCATTTAGGATCGTGTAGTCAAACATGTTGAATTATATGCTTCTATATGTAGACCCATTCAATTCTAGTCAGTCACTTGTAACTGGTGGTTGAGGCTCTTATATCGGTATAGCATAATACTGGTATTTGGCATACAATAGAACCGCCTGTATCTTGTATATTAAATGTAGTATTTCTTTATATGACTTATTTTTAATTTAAAAATCCTGATTTGGACTTGTGGATAAACCTTTACTATAGACCCTTAAGAGCTCTAGAAAAAAAAATAATGTTAAAGCTGAATGATGAATGCGTTTCATTACGGAACCCCTCTTGGGACAGGCTTATAAAGACAATTTATGAAATGAAAATATAGTATTTGGACACAGGGATGCTTCCATGTAGACCTTAATGTAATAACATCTGGAACTCCTGGGCACATTGATCCACAATTAGTTAGAGGTACTAGAGAAATAGAGACACAAGTGACAGTAAAATTGTTTCTGAGCACATTTCTAACCTCATGTCTTTCCTACCACTTGAGATTAACGGAGAGGGTGGGAAACTATCATTGGGATGTCATTGAGATGAGGCAAGATGAGACATTTCTTCTTAGGTTGCCTTTATGATGGTAAGTCCACTTTTCTCTCTCTTGCCACTAGTTCTTATAGTCTCTACTAAGGTCCTAGGAGATTATAAAGCAAAGATCATGAAAAGCAAAGACCATCACAACCACATCATGAAAGCCTTGAGTGGTTGTGATGTCCTAGTTCAAAAAGGATCTCCCTTGCCTCTCATCAGAATTGTCCAGTATTCGACAATTCATTTTTCTGTTGAGCACCTACTATGTCTCGATGCCAGGAATGCAGCAGGAATGTTTCAACTCTCATGGAATTTACAGTATGGCAAGTGGAGGCAGGCAATACACAAATCTAACATGTCAGGGGTGATAGGTGCCATGAAGAAAATCAAGCAGGAGGAGGAGGCAGAGAGTGACGGGTGAGAGAGACTTCTCTGGTTCAGTTTTGTTTGTGCAGACCCCTGCAGGAAGTGAGGGAGGCAGAGGCCACCACTGTGCAGTGGCCGTGGTGGATTGAGGGTTCGGGTGTTAGCCAGCAGACCAGTGTGGAGACCAGTAGGGAGAGTGGAGGCCCGTGTTGTAGTCATCGAGTTTGGAAAAGTAGCCAGAGTAGATCATGTACAGTGTGGCCGTGTTCTCAGAGAACTTTGTAGCCACTGAAATTTGAATTGTATATCATTTTCATGCATCAAGAAATCTTTTTTTCATTTGTTCCAATGATTTAAAATGTAAAAACTAATTCTTAGCTCATAGGCCATACAAAAAGAGGCTGCAGGCTGGATTTGGACCACAGGTCGTAGTTCGCCAACTTTGATCTAAATCATTACACTTTTATCTTTTTCATCGTGGAGTTACTCTCCACTAAAATGAAAGCTTTTGAGAACAGGAGCTTTTCATTGTCATGTTCAAGTGTCCCAGTCATCTAGTACAAAAGCCTATAATAGGGTGGATACTAAAAAAAAGTATCTGTTGACTGATTGATGGACTAGGCTTCTAGAATTTTGAGATACCAAAGTTAGAACTACTCATTAAATGATCTGCTCTCATCATGGCATGTCCGATTTCATTTTTTAAAAAATTCCACATCATTTCTTATAAGGCAGTATATTTACCCTAGGCTGTTTTCCTGTGGGGCTTAGAGAAGATTTGGGTGGAGGTGTCAAAGAATCTTCTAGTGTCATTCCAGCCTTGAGCTATTTTATAAGGTGTTCACTTCTAGGAGCCAGTTTTAGAATGAAGTCACCTTAGCCTATTATTCTAGCCTGGTGGTCACAGAGAGATGGGCAGAGTGGTATCTGGCTACACAGCAGATCTGGTTAAAACTTGGACACCTTGATGATTTCCTTCATCTTTGAGATCCTTGAGAAGTGCTGTCGATATTTTCATCGTACACTGGCTGGTTTGTGAAGACGTGGTAAATCATGGCAGAGTACTCTGGTCAGACACTTTATCAGTCAGGCAAGGTCAGGGTATGCCGCAATAACAAACAACTCCAAATCTTTGGGGCTCACAAACAACAGTTTTATTTATTGCTCATACCACATGACCATCCTGGGTCTTCCAGGATCAACACTATGTCAGGATGAAAGTGGCTGAGCATCCACATCTTGAATGTCATTTAATCACCATAATAGAGGGAAGGAGAGCCCTGGAGAGTCTCACCCTGGCAGTTAAATGCTCAGGTCCTGGAGTGACGTACCTCACTTTTGGTCACAGCCCTTTGACTCACTACCCCATCAACCACAAGGGGCCAAGAAGGGAAATCCTTCCATGTGCTCAGAAGGTAGAAAGCTGGAAATATTTGATGAATGGTATTAATGAGTAATTCATACAATTTTGGTCACTTCTAAATGTTTCTGAACATTTCTTTGAGATGAGAAACAGCCATGGGTGGGTGCTAGGTTAGAATTGTTAAGGGAGGCACTCATGGTTATTTCTACTGCTCAGGAGGCTCCTTCCCCCTGAAAAGGGAAAACTACATTTAGCTCAGTAAACATTTGTGGAATGTCTCACATGTGCCAAGCACATGAGTGGAAGTGATGTTTTTTATAAACTAAAGAGGTCTTAGTTACTTGCATGTCTTACCAACGGCCAAGGAGTTAAATTTGGCCTGTGGAGAGGCTAATTTTAATGCCTAAAACTTTAAGTAATAATGTAACTTTCTATATTGTCTCTGTCATTCATTGTTACCTAAATACTTACAATACTCACATGTTAGAGAAAAGTATTGCTTTCCTGAAATTTAAGTTTGGCTAAAATTATTTCTGGATAAAGTGACATGTGTTGAATATTGCTATGGCAAATATTTTGTTGTTGCATACTGTTTTGTTCTGCAGAGAGTTAGAAAGAGTGTAATTTTGATCGAATGAATATCCCGAGTTCATCCTCAATAAGAGACTCACTCAAAAGGACAGAGTGGGATGAAAAAGTAATAGCAGCTTTTTTGATGGTGTGCTTGGTTCATAACTACACTGTCCCAGCAAGACTGGGGATCACTGGGCATCTTAAACAGTGCAGAGGATGTTGGCGAGGAAGAGGAGAAGTAGAGCAGTGGATGTTGACATGGGACTACTGCATCTTTAGGAAGGAAGGTGAAAGGAGGCATGCTGGGCCAACTGCCAGTGGCACAGCAGGGCTGCCTTGTAAAAAAGATGAGTAAGTTTTGTATGAAGATCCTCTGCTCATCAATAGATTATGTTACCTTAGGCCGAAGCAGGGCTATAGCAGTTAATTACTGCCACAATAATGCTGTTTAACAAAACAGTCCAAATTTCAGTAAGCTTCGAACATCAATAATCTATCCTCTCTTACGTTTCTGGGGGTCAGCTGGGAGTCAAGGCTCGAGCCATAGGTTGAGTGTGGATCTGCCCCACACGTCTCTCCTCCGCCATGGATCAGTGGGCAGGTGCTTGCCATGGTGGTAGAAATGTGGAGAGAGCCGTGTAATCATAAGTACATTTGGGTCCACTGTTTGTGTCATATCTTGTAATGCCTGGTTGGTCAAAGCAGGTCACCTGGATCAACATCAATGGGGCTGAGAGATAGACTTCTTCCCTTGGGGCAGAGGTGGGAGAGAGGCAGTGCAATTGTTTTTAACAATAACCTTGTTACCATAAAGGCTTGGGGTTGTTTCCTTAGACATTGGGGCCTGGATCTTTGAGGTTAGCGATAAACAGACTGTAACTCAGGAGTATGTACTCTTGGGGTTATTCAGAGCATCTTTTTAGAGTTTTGCCACTCAAGCGCATCCCACACTCATGTGCCCCTACATTTCCAAGCACAAATGCATCATAAAGGAGCAGAGGCGTCTGAATAGAGCAAGGATTTAACAGGTAAAGGGAGGCATAGACATCTTCCCAAATGCTAGACAACTTGCCACCAACAATAGTCATCAAAGTGGAAGATGAGGAGGTTCCCAGCATATTAGCCCTGTAGTATCGCTTTAAAATAACCAGACAGCTATGCACACACACTCACAGAAATGCATGCATGCATGTGTATGCACATAAATGCACTGCGCATGCCTGCATATGCACACACACATTCCTTGTGTTTGTAGATCCTTTTCTTAGTCTTATT
>CM053505.1:4950664-5059934 GCA_028627145.1 Eidolon dupreanum | reverse complement strand
GAAAGGAATGAAAGGAAGGAGGGAGGGAGGGAGGGAAGGAAGGAAGGAAAAGGAAAAGGAAAAGGAAAAGTTTGTCCTTGATTCACTCTGGAAAAGTTTTCCTCTTTTTAACTTTTATTTACTCTTATTAGAGTTGCCCCATCTTGCTCTTTTCAAACTCACCTCTCTGGCCCCATCAGACAGCCCTGTGAACCCCAGCACAGGACCAAATGCCCTGCCCCTCGGAAAGGAAAGAAAAGAAAGGAACTTTATGGCTGTGTACTCTGTACCCAACCCTTTCCCCACGCATGACCTCATGCAGTCTCCATACCAGTTCTATGAGGTGAGTATTATCAGCCTTGCTATCTATAAATGAGGAAGCCAAGGCTTAAGGAAATTCAAAAAATAACCCTCAGCCAAATAGCTAAAGAGGAGCAGTGCCTGGCTTCAAAGCCAGCTTAGTTTATTTTTTTAAGTTATTATATGGTAAAATTAACATTTTCCCCTTTTTTATGTGTGGTTCTGTGAATTTTAACACACGCATGGATTGTGTAACTACCACCACAATCAAGATACAGAAAAAATTCATTTATGCCACCCTTTTATAGTTACACTCTCCACGCAACTTCTGGCAACCTTTGATCTGTTCTCCATCACTAGCGTTTTGTTGTTTTGAAAATGTCATAAATGGAATCGTACAGTTCGTAACCTTTTGAGATTGGCTTCTTTCACTCCTGATGCCTTTGAGATCCATCCAAGCTGCTGCGCACACCACAGCTCGTTCCTTTTTATTGCTGAGTGGTGTTACATGGGGTGCATGTAGCACGGTTTGCTTAACCATTCACCCGCTGAATGACATGTGGGTCATTTCCAGGTTTTTGGCTATTACGAAGAAAGCCAAACTATAAACATTCATGTAAAGGTTTTTGTGTGAACATAAGACCTCATTTATCAAGGATAAATTCCTAGGAGTGGAACTGCTGGGTCATATGGTGAGTGTATGTTGAACTTTATAAGAAATTGTCAACACATTTTCCAGAGTGCCATACCATGCAAAGCCAGATTTAGACATTTCAGATTCATGCGTTCTGCTCTCCCAATCAACTGTCTGTCCAGATGACGGAGTGGTTTACAGTATCAAGCAAAGTTTCCTTTTGGGGATGTAATTTCCTCTTGGGAGCTGCAGGAGGCAAAGCCACAAAACTTCAACTTGGACTGCAAGCCTAACATGGCCTGAGCAGATTCCTTGACAGGTGGGAGCGCAAGAAAGGGGAATAGAGGAGTAGGGGGAAATATCTGTGGAAGACAGCTGGAAACACGACAGTGCACTATGGACTCCAAACCAGGGAAAATGTGGTTTTGCCTAAGCCTTTAACATCAAGTTAAAGATGAAATACAGAATGCTCTTCCAGGGAAACAGAAGTTGCTAAGATGTGGAGGAACCGGAACTATTTGTATTGCAACCTGATCCTCCTCCCTTGACTCACTGCAAAGAATTGTGCCCACAGGCAACACTGGTAAATCCCTAAGCAAATCTAGGAAAAGTTGTGTGAAAGTGTTCCCTCCATAGCTCACCAGGAAGCTTCTGGATTTTCTCAATACACAAATTCGATTCACCCTTACCCCCTTATCACCAGACTTCCTGAAGACACATTGCCAACACAGTTTGACAAAATAGTATCAAGTTTTCAAAAGGCTTGGAACCCAGGATTGGAACCCAGTTGTGTACCCCAAGCCATGCTCCTTTCACTTGGCATCCATGTTTCTGTTCTCATTTATATTTTTTTCAAATATTTTATAGACTGCCTTATAAAAGGGTTATAATTTACATTTGCCTGTTGATTTGAATAGGTTAAAGCAATACCTATTATTTTTAATTCTGTTTTTAAGAAGTGGATTGTTTTGGCTTCTTGAAAATTTGAGTAGCAATTTTATTCTGTCATCTAGGATGGTCTCACATGAGACAGCTGACTTCCTCATGCTGTTTAGCTTAGAAAACAATATAGCTGGTCTTCAATCTTAGAAAAGTCATACGGGTTGGCAAACACTCATTCACGTGACTTGAGTTAAGAAAACATTTAGAAAGCCCAGTTCAGCAAGATACTCATACAATATTTTTAATCCAAGATATAACTCAGAGGCATTTAAAGAATAAGACTATTTTTCAGCATGCATCTACCATTTAGTCTCTGCTCAATGGACTTAGACATAGCTCACGCACTCACCCGGGTCTTTAAACTTAAACCAGCATGCACCACCTCCAAATTAGTGGTTCTCATTAAAATGGCCTGGGAAGATTTTTTAAATAACCTTTTTATTTTGAAGTAATTTTAGATTTACAGAAAAGTTGCAAAGATAGAGAATTCCTGTGTATCTCTCACCCAGCTTCCCCTACGACTAGCATACACTTGGGAAGATTTTTTTTTTTAATCCTGATGGCAAAGTTGCAGCCCAGACCCGTAAAAGAGAATCTCTGAGGATGAGATCCAAGCATCAGTGTTTTTTTGAAGCTTCTTCCCAGGTAGGTTCAAGGTGAAGCCAACTTTGAGAACCTCTGCTACAAACCCTTACTTCGCAAAGTGTGGTCACTCAACCAAGATCATCACCATCACCTGGGAGCTTGTTAGAAATGCAACATCCTAGGTCTCACCCAAAACCTACTGCATCAGAAGATCGCCAGGTGATTAGGATTCACATTCAGTTTTGAGAGGCACTAATCTATACAAAAGATTATACACATCACACTAGCATGGACCCAATTACTTTTTGTCAAATGCATGTATATATGTATAAATTACTCAGATTCTTTCATCAGATGTTTATTAAGTGTTTATTATGTGAAAATATGAACCCTACATATATTCTACCCTCACAGAGACAACAGTTTAGTAAGGAGAATGCAATGTGTTTATAAATAATAGAGTCTAATTTGGGGACATCATAGAATGCTTGATTGAAAAAGTGACATTGATTTAGACCTAGAAGGAGAATACCTGTTGAAAGATACTTAAAAGATAAGTGATGTAGCTTGAAGAAATGGATAATCTCAGGGTTAAATTTTCTATGGCAGATGAATCAATCTGTCCATATATTTAATACTTATCTATTTAGTTATTACTATTGCCATGTGAATAAGACATATGATTACTGCTCCAGGGGCCCTCACCACCCAGTGGTAAAGACAAGCACTAAGCAAGTAATAATACAAATTATTCATTAATGTGAGCAATGGTAAGCACCAGGGAAGAGAAGGATGGGGTGCTAGGAACTCATGTAACAGAGGGACTAGACCTGAGCAAGGATGGGAGTAGTGGGGGACATTCCCCTAAGAAGACAATGCCTGGCTGAGAAGGGCTTAGCTAAGTAGAGGGTGGAGGGCATTCTGAGCAGAGGGAACAGCATGAACTAAGGCCAAAGCAAGAAGAAATGAACAAAAGAGCAAACCAATGAAGTGGATGTCCAGTAATATTCCATTGTTCAACTCTCTAGTGTTTTCCATTGCCTCCCGAATTGGATATAAGTAGCCTGGCCTTTGAATTTCCAATCCTACTTTTACGTCTAGAAGAACTATATTGATACATAATTTACATACTATGAAATTTACCCATTCACTTGTTTTAAGTAATTCAATGATTTTAGTAAACTTACTAGTTGTGCAGCCATCACCCATGTAAGATCACTTGTGCCCTTTTACAATAACCCTCATTTTCACTCTCAGCCCTAGGCATCCAATAATCTATTTTCTGTCTCTTGGGTAATTAATACCTAGAAATGGAATTGGTTGGTCATATGCTAAATTTATATTACACTTTTTTTTAAAGTATAGTTCATATATAATCTTAAATTGCTTATAGTAGTTTCAGGTGTGCAATATAGCGATTTGACATTTTTATACCTTACAATGTGATCACCGCACAAATTCTAGTAATCATCTGTCACAGTGCAAACTTATCACAATATTATTGACTATATTCCCCTTCCCTTTTTCACCCATCCCTCACCCATCCCTTCTGGTAACCATCCTGTTGGTCTCTGTTTCTATGAGTCTGTTTTTCTTTTGTTTGTTTAAATTTTTAAAAAACCACCGAATTCTTTTCCAAAGTCACAGCACCATTTTACAAGCCCATCAGCAATGTGTGAGGGTTCCTGTTCCTCCACATCCCTGACAACACTTGATATCGTTGGCGTTTTTGACTAGAGTCATCTTAGTGACTATGAAGTGGTACTTCATTGCACCAGCCCCTCTTCCTACTTTTACTTGCCAGTGCCTTCACTCTTAAACCTGCTCTGTGCCCAATCAGAGTCAACCTCCTACTGTTTTTTTTTCCAGTGGAGCTCCTTGATATCCCCAAATCATGCCTTTGTTCACTCTTTGAAAGTATTACTTGTCTAGATACTTGGTGGAAGGGCAGAGGGGATGGGATTTTAGAGTTAAAATTAGTAGGATACAGAAGGCCATTGATTTCTCCGCAACATGGACACTTCCAAATTTCTCCTACAAACCCAGCCATCGTACCTTTCTAGACATCTTGCCCACCATTTTATCTTAGTCATACTTGGCCTAGATTTCTGCCAGAGCTTGAGCTATGGAGATCCTCGTGCTTCCTCAAGGGAGAATACCATGTGAACATAGAAATTAACAAAAGTAGAAATGGCTGTCTTTTACATTATACCACAGAAAGCAGTATACGTTCAAAAAATGGTAAAATCACATTCTAAAGACTTTAAGCCTCACAATTTAGCAACTAGCCTGTGGTAGCCAGGACATTGGAGAATGATTTATTATTTAGGAGTAAAATCGCTAACAGTCTTGAATTAATCACCAAAAAAAAAAAATGCTGTAATAAAAAGCAGAGTCTGGTAACCCTGCTTCACTTCCTCTTGCTGACTACTTTTTAATTATTTTAGTTTTAATTAGCACTTCCATTAGAAAATAGAAATTATGAGAAACTTACTTGGCAAAGGTTTGGTAGTTAAAACCACTGAAATCAATGACTTAAATATGTATTTGGACTATATTTATACTTTTTAATTATAATTTTTGTCTTGCCCAAGCAAAATCAACCAGTGCAGAAAGCCCATTGGAAACAAACCACTGTTCTTGATGCTCTATAAACATATGCCCCACAATGAATTAGTTGTCAAGTTTCTACTTATGTTGAGTTTTTAGTACTTGTACTTCTAATAACAAAATGATTGTATGAAATTTCTCAATTGTTCCAAGCTAGGTTTTCTTTTTTCTTTTTATTTTTCAGGCAAAGCAACCCTTTGTTGACCTCACAGATTGCAAAGACCTTGTCAGCTTACGATCCCTTATTTTATTTATTTTTCTACGCCTACAGCACCTGGTCTTCCTAGGTGGTCTCCCATCCAAGTACTAACCAGGCCTGACCCTGCTTAGCTTCCGAGATCAGACGAGATCAGACTTGTTTGGGGTGGCATGGCTGTAGACCCAAACTAGGTTTTAAATGATGATGCTTAAAGGATGCTTAAATAACTCACTTTGAGTAAACACTGCATTTTTTTAAATGATGAAGCATGTCACATGAGTCATTTAATACCTTTAATTCAATCCAGAGATTTGATATTTTCTCCTGAGTTCTCATAGTTGGATAGTTTAAAATATTTCTGCGATTGAATTGAAACCACGAGAACTAAGAAACCATACATCAGTCTGTATTTATGGATGATGTTGAATGAAATTTGTCTCAATAAATAAAAATTATTCCAATATAGTACAGTTTTTTAAACACTTAGAAAGCTATTTGATTGGTTTCATTATTTTCATATGGAAGCAGTGTTGTAACAAAATTTTATTTAAAGATTGAATTAAATGTGAAGTAGTTATACTGCCCAGCTAGAAAGGAGGCAATGAATAATCAGGAAAAGAGAGACTGTTGACAAATGAGCCTTAATGGAGAATCATCGAATTTCAGAGTTGCTAGAGACATTAGCAATTAATTATTCCGTTTCATCCCCAGAATTTTTTAAATGAAGAAGCTGTAGGACGCTGCTTGAATTCAACGCCTGTTCCGCAAACCCTGTCTATGCTCTTCAAGCTTCCTCCTCCCCTCGCTCCCAGAAAATTGCCTGAATTCAAACTTCACAGATAAGTTAGAAATCATAGGTCCCAAGCAGTCCTGCTGTCAACAGACCCATGTCACTCTCTTCGAGCCCCCTGTTTCAGAGGGTGACGCTCTCATCCATCCATCCTGTGTCCTCTTATCTCTGGAACTTATGTTAAACCAACCCCTGTAGGTCCCTGCTTTATCTCTCCTGTGTATTCGTTCAGTTTCTTTTTCTCTGTTGGCTCTTCCCCTTAGCTCTTAAACATGTTCGAGTTTCTCCCACCTTTATTAAAAACATGCATACACACACACACACACACACACACGCACGCACGCACGCACACATGCTCACATCCGAACTTCCAAGAAAGATAACCTCCTGAATTCATACTTTGAGATCTTTTGTAGTCCATAGCAATGATAGATACAATATAAAATTGATCAAATGGTGGCCACTATCTGCAGATGGCAAACATTTGCAGAAATGGTACCAAAACTATGAAGCCGAAATCAATCAACACATTATACATCTTAAACTTATACCATGCTATATGTCAATTATATCTCAATGAAAAGAAATTTTAGAAGAACATGAAGGTGAATGTGCAGAACTGATGGACTCTGAGTCTGGGGCCGCCAAGAGTTCAGCTCCAATGGATCATGAGCTCCATGAGTGTACTACATCAGATCCATGAGAGAGGAAGGAAGAGTCGCTACTCACTGCTGCCTGGAGCTGTGTCTTCTATGAAACTGCTTTATTAGGGGCAAAGCAGGGAGCAGATTCTTTCTTGCAACCAGGACTTGAACTAAGGTCATCCCCGAGTCATAAATACTCAATAAGTTTCTAGATTCAGGGCCCGGCAAGTCAGGGGGTACGACCACAGAACTTTTAAATGATGCAGAAAGACTAGAAAGAAAAATGAATCTCCCAATAAAGATGAAACTAAACAAAATTCCAAAGCACATAGAAGTAATTATTAGTAAGAAAGACGGCCAATAAAATGAGTAATTAGGATATAAATCATATTGTGAGGTTAAAATATAAAACAATTCGAAGAAATGCTTAAAGTATTTAGGACTCTCAGAACATAAAGAAAGGAATGATATTCATAAAATAAAATGACAAATTAGGAAAAACATGGAAATGAAACAAAAAGCAGATAAGAAAGAATGAATTAGAAATTTTTGAAATTAGAAATATGATTAAAATTAAAAACTTAACAAAATAAACTCTGGATTTGCACAATTGGAGAATTGGTGACTGAGGACATGAACCAATCAATTTACCCATACACAGTAAAGAGAAATGAAGGGAGAAAAACATAGATAAATATGAAAGCACATTTAATAGATGTGTGAAATCATTTAAAGGCTCCAATATATGTCTGATAAGTATTTCAAAAAAGAATAGAGACAATATAATAATACATGGAAAAATAAAAAATACAATGACTGGGAAAATTGAAATTTTAAAAAGATGGGTGGCCTCAGGTTGAAACTGCTATGAAGGCCTTTCTCTCTCTCAACTTCTCAACTATGCCATTGTAGAGTGATGAAAGCAGTCATAGGCACTATGTAAATGAATGGACATGGCTGTGTTCCAATAAAACTTTATTAAAACAGGCAGGTGGCATGCAGAATTAAGCTGGGGGCTGTAGTTTGACAATCCCTGATCTAGAGAATTAGCTATTGTTTATATTTTCATGTGTATCCTTCCATATATGTATATTATGTTTTTAATTATAGATACATGATTAATTAACAATGATTAATTGTTTATATTTGATGCACATTATATACACACAAATAACTTGAAAAGAGATATAGCTAAATCGTACATGACTTGGGCCACACTTGCTCTTCTGAGCATCTACTTTTGGACACCTCAGTATCCATCATCATATCTAAAAAGAAAAAATCCTACTCCCCAAACATTGATGAATGATGTAGATTCATTTTGTCCCAATATACATCTACATCATTGGTTTTGATGACCACATAGTATTTCACTGTATACATATATTGTTATTTATATAACCAAGCCCCTAATTTTGAACAATATAGACTACATACTGAACCTTTATTGGATGAGTCTTTTTTCTCACAAATCCAGGCATCATATCGATGAATACAGTTTGTGCAACTGTGAGAAAAGCAAATTTTTAACGTAAATGCTAATAATGTATTTTATCAGAGGGTTAAAAGTTAGAAATTTCCAGTTATCAGGATCTTACAGTCTTTATTGTGCGACTGTATACAGGGTCCCCAGGACTTTCTGGGTCAGTTTCTCAAACAAATAATAGAGATGAAAACAATTGCCATTGGCCCTTGCCACAAAAATATTATGATTTAAAGATGTAGTAGTTTCCTGCAGCTGCTGTACCAAATTGCCACAAACTTGGTGGCTTAAAATAACAGAAATTTATTCTCTCACAGTTCTGGAATCCAGAATTCCAAAATCAAGGTGTCATCAGGACTCTGCCCCCTCAAAGACTCTCAAAGAGGATCCTTCCTTGCCTCTTTCAGCTTCTAGTGGCTTCGGGACATCTCTACCTTTTTTGCTTTCCCTCATCTCTCTTATAAAGACACTTATCTTTGTATGTAGGGGCCACCTGGATAATCCAGGGGCTCTCATCTCAAGATCCTTAACTTCATTACATCTGCAAAGATCCTTTTCCCAAATAAAGTCACATTCATGGGTTCTGGCAGTTAGGACATAGACATATCATTTTAAAGTCCACCATTCAACCCACTATGATATTGTTTTTAGATGTTCCGAGAACCCGGGGAGAATAATTCCTCCGATTCAATCATGAGTGAGCAAAATGTGAATCAAAACTACCAGATGTCATTTTTCCTAGGGACTGGTGTACATTTGAATCATCTCTCTAATTTCTTTTCATCCCTATTTACATTTTTAAGTGTCGGCAAGGAAGGTTATCAGACAAACTAAAACTTTAGTAACTTGCTTTTAAACCAGTATTTTTTTTAAAGCAGTCAATGTTAGAACAATCTGAACAGCAGATTAAGGCGGCTTCTGGTTTGGAGGAACTGCTGCGTATCACACACTTCGAGGACTGGAAGCTGTGGAGATGCCGACTGAAGCTGAAGAGTTTTACCAGCACGGACTCTCGCTCAGCATCCCACAGGTCCACTAGGTTTGCAGCAACTTTCTATGACGTCGAAACTCTAAAAGGTAGGTGTATGTGTGTGGAGTCCAATTTTTGCTCTTTCTCAGAGAGTAACAAATGCACCAACCTCTTCCAAAAGTTTGAATAGAGCAGGCCTGTGGTAGGGAGAGGAATAGGGGGTCTTTGATTTCATAGTTTTGTTGTTCCTGGAGAATCCTGGTTTCTTACGTCTGCTCTGCATGAAAATAGATTCAGTGATTTCGATATTAAAAAAAAAAAAGGCAACTCAAAAAAAAACACTTCAAAATATAAAAATATATTTGACTCACAGTTGTGAGGGTAAAACAAACCCAGAAAGATGGTTCTTAATAGAAAGAAAATCATTGGGCTTATTTAAAAAATAAAACCTAGGTATTTATCAACGAGAAACATTCTATAGCTATATATACATGGATAAAAACTAATTGATTAGGTATAGCTTTATTATTCAAAATTCTGTGATTTTTTTTTAAGTAAAAATGAAAAGTTGAAGTTGGAAGGTGAGCTATAACAATGCGTACTGGCATTACTAGTGGAGAAATGGATGGGAAACTCTCTAGATGAAAGAATCCAAACTGCAGACTAGAAAACATAATTTGAAATAAAGGGAATGATCATTCCCTTGTAAATTATGGCAGTTCTTTATAAGAAAACCATTGTCTGTGTGTAATGTGCCATAATGAATAAAATGCTTGCCAAATAAAGTTGTGTGACCTCCAGTTTGGCATTCAACATTTTTGATGACATATCAAAACAAGACAAGACAGCACTGTGGCATCATTGATCTAGCATTTTAGATTTGATTAAGATATGATTACTTGGTAACAGATTATATCTATTGCATAATTCAAATTGACCACTAAGCCAAAATTATTCTTTTTTTTCTTTCTGGCGTTGTATGTTTGTATGTATGTATGTATGTATGTATGTATGTATTTTTGCATTTGTAAAAAGATGATGATGTTGCATAGGCTGCTGTCATTGGCTGTGGGAAAGGCTGTGCATAGGCAGGGATAAATCCCTTGGCTGCACTGTGGGCAGGAGTAAGAAGAGAATTCTTTGTGCTCGTGTGTATGACTGGGTATCAGATGAGTTGAGATCGTTGAAACCATGGCCTAGAACCCAGTTAGCCAGAGCTTTGTAGCTCTAGGTGTTTCTACGCGGTGAATTAGCATGGACTTCATGAAAGCAAAGGAGTCAGACCACACCTGAGATCTAAGTCGTTAATCAGATTACTCATCTGAATGCCTGAGGAGGGCCTAGAGATACTCTGCAAAGGTGGAGGTAGACAAGCATTACCATAAAACCCAGACTAGGTGACAAAAAAAAAGTCAGTGACATTGACATTTCTAAGGAGGATACCATAAAAAAGTATAACACTGTTTTTAAGAAACATTAAAAAAAACCTCTAAAATGTCTCTACATGGGGAATCATCTGAAGTTCTTACTAAATTAGAAGCCATTAATTATCATATGGGTTTGTTACATCAGTTATAACTTGTTACTAGCTCTCTCTCATGGCTTCCAGGGTAATCTTGGAGATGGAGCAGCTCTGTTGGGCCGCAGTAAAGAATAGCAGGGTTATGAAGCCTTTATTCAGTGGCACTGGTCATAGTTCCACACAATTTGGATTAAAATCTTACCACTCCAACTTGCAAAACTTAATTTTATATATGAAAAAGCAAATGGAAAGCAACATTTAAGTAGAATTTTAAGTAGAATTTTAAACATTTAAGTAGAATTACAAGTCAATTATTTGTTTTTTCCAGGATTCATGATTTATAATAGTGAATTAAATAATACCCGTATTAACACCTAATGGGGTAATTTATCTCTTCTGTTTACAGCCTTCAGGGTCTTTCTAGAAACATTCGAAATCAGAAATTTTAAAAATTTTCTTAGGATAGATTTTATTTTGAAAAAACAGAGTTTAAGCAAATTATATAGTGTATACAGTGTTTCTCAGCTGGCCAACATCTTATATTTTGTGTTTTCAGTGATTGAAGAAGTAACAGATGAGGAAAATGGAGATTAAGGGGGGGAAAAGGATATGGAAAGATGTTTTAAGGGAATAATTTAGAGACTAGGGTCACATCTCCAACGATAATATATCTGCAGAAGTTCTGTCTCTTCTAGTGTGAACTTGTTCACATATCCAGGAATTCAGAATAATCTGGTGAGAGACCAATACAAATTTTTGAAGATGGAGTAAAAATGGAGAAGAGCTTATCTGTTGCAGCAGAACACATTACCCCCAAATTTAGCTTCTTAAAACATTTTTTATGTCACGGTTTCTGTGGGTCACATGGCCTAGATAGATGTCTCTCCTTCAAGGTCTCTGTAGAGGCTACAGTCAAGGTGCCCCCTTGGGCCACAGGCAGCATCTCAAGGTTCAACTGAGGCAGAATGTGCCTCCAAGTTCAGTCAGTGGTTGTTGGCAGGACTTAGTTCCTCACAGGCTGTAGCATGGAGGGTTCCAGTTCCTCACTGGCTGTTGGCTAGAGTCCACCCTCAGTTCCTTTCCAACCTTTCCAACATGACAGCTTGCTTCATCGAAGCCTGCAAGCCATAAAGAAAAGAGGAAGAGAGAGGAATGGCGGCAAGAGATAGAGACTGCTAGCAAGACGGAAGTTGCAGTCTTTTTTAATATAATTATAGAAGTGGCATCGCATCACGTTTGCTGTATTCTCTTCATATAAACTCTACAGTTCCGTGGCCAGCTGAAAGAATGCGTTTAAATGTCATTATTGTAAAATCGAATTATTTCCCAAAAACAATCATAGGACGGCTACACAACATTATCAAAGTTTCAAATCTAATGAAAAAAATAAACTAGGAGAAAAGCAAGTGCTGTTTTATGAGATTGTATATAATCTTTTTTATTCTCAGAGGCTTGTTTCTTTTTCTTAAATTTGCTAGAATGGCCAAAATATCGCTCCCTCCATCAAAATGAAACATCTTATTTCATCATTTTATATAAATATCAGTCCTGGCACTTGTAAATCAGAAAACTCTCCCTCGATAAAAGATTATTTCCATTTGTGTGTTTGCCAAGTTTGAATCATACTGTAGTTACTTAAGCGACCAACAGAAATGTACTCCTTGATGGTGTTAAAACCTACCCGCTCCTGGCTTCAAGTAGAAGCAATGCTATTCAGCTGTGTCATAAATTGCTTAATAAATAACACTTACATGTTATTTCTTTACATATTTCCGTTTCTTTCTTATTAGCCAGCTTCTCCAGATGTTCCCAGTGTGGTTATATACAGGATATGGTGTTCTTTACCAAAAAAAAAAAAATAAAATCATCTTCTATAAAGGCATTATATACACAGGAAGGAACACAGATTTTGGTTTTTTAATTTTTCTGAAAACAATCTTTGGTTAAAGGACTGACAAAAAATATCCATCTAGTGAAATAAACCAGCACTATACATGTGAAATGCCTGTGTCTAGCATCAGCCTGGCTCACGATGGCATGTCAGGGCCGTTTCTTCTGCTGGCCCCAATGATCTTCCTCTCTGCAGTTATAGATGAGGAATGGCAAAGAACTCAGTGCAGCCCTAGAGAGACGTGCGTGGAGGTGGCCAGTGAGCTGGGAAAGAGCACCAACAGGTTCTTCAAGCCTCCCTGCGTGAACGTGTTCCGGTGTGGCGGCTGCTGCAATGAAGAGAGCCTCATCTGTATGAACACGAGCACATCGTACGTTTCCAAACAGGTATGAGGACATCAGCAAGTGAGCCCCCTCCGAAGCCCTGGGGACGATAGTGTTGACAGCTGCAACGAAGCTCATTGCCAGGCACCACGCTAAATACTGTATGTGCGTTGTCTCATTTAACCCGTGAAATAAGCTAAAAGGGCGTCTGATTATCCTTCTTTATAAAGGAGGAAACTGGGGCTCAGAGAAGTAGTTTATGGCAGAGCTGGGATTCAGATCCAGGTCTGCGAGACTCCAGAGCCTGAACTCTTATCGGTTACTGTCTCTCTGACACTATAATGTCAAGAATCAGAAAATCGTATGGAAGTTACTAGAACAGGTGTTAAAAGGAACGAAGACAGCTGCACTGTCTTGTGTATTAGTTAGGTTCGGTGTCGTTCAAATGGAGTCACTGAAAAGAGTTCACGGAAGGGCGTGGACTGGGTTAAGGGAAGGAGGAAGGGCTGGTGCAGTACCCAGAGCTAGCCAAAAGGGGGAGCCGTTCCCATCTTTGGACTGAAAGGGCAAGGAGATGGAGCCATTATGGGACCCAGAGAGAAAGTGGAAAAGAGGGTTGCTGGACTGGCTGGAGGAGTGGTGGCCACTGCCAACCCTTAGCCTGGCAAGGAGTTGGGGGCAGCGAGTGGAGGATACAAGAGAAACTATTATTATTGTTATTATTATTATTATTATTTTAAACACCTTCAGCACCTGGTCTTCCTCGGTGGTCTCCCATCCAAGTACTAACCAGGCCCGACCCTGCTTAGCTCCCGAGATCAGAAGAGATCAGGCATGTTCAAGGTGACGTGCTGGTAGACAAGAGGAACTATAGATGCAGTCCATGGAGGTCAGCTTCCTGGGACACAGATCCCAGTAGGGAAGGAAGGAGAGAGGATGGCATCCTTGGAGTGGCGAATGGATAATATCTAGCACAAAAGACCTTTAGAAGTAATTCTGCAGTCTCAGAAAAAAATAATTCTTCCTTCTCCATCTTATAAAATTCCTTTTGTTCTGTAGATAAATTTTTCTTTTTGCCGTTACTGTATTGTTGTAAAATGTAGTAAATGTGGCATAGAGAAGCAATAATAACAAACTTAGGAAAACATTAAAAAGCTATAAGTCAAACTCCATTGCTTTTGATTCTATGTTGCAAATTCTTCATGCATGTTGATATATTCATTTAATTGTCATATTTGCCTATATAATGTATTCTCCCATATACATATATACAATATTTATATAATAGTACCATAAAATTACATATGCACCAAATAGATCCATGTGACATAATGATCTTAATTGTAAGGAAAGAATGGAATACTGATTTGTTTGGTAATAGGTTAACTTATCCTTAATTTTGTTCCCCCTATACCCTAAAATACCTCCCTAAGCTGTAGTTTCCTTGCCTAAATCCTTTTAGAGAATTTTGGAACTTATAAAAATTCTGACCTCTACTATTTGATAATCAGATCGAAAATAACATAACTATGGCTAAGCATCAAGTGTCAGTAGAAACAAATCTTGCATAACGTAAGAGGCTTTAGTTCATGACCGTGTTATCCCCTAGAGCATAACTGAAAAATTTCGCAAGAAGATGAAGTTTATGCAAAGTAAACACTCTAAAAACACTCTCTTAAACTCGTGGAAGTTCCATTATATATTAAAAGGTCGGAATAAACACAACTTTAATGGATTGTTTCCACTTAATAGAGAGTTGAGTACTTTATTTTGACTGTTGCACTCAACAAATGATTAGTTTTAAAGAATGCACTTAAGTATAAGTGTACAGCAGTTTTTCTTGCCAAATATGCATATTTGAACATTTTAATAGTGTTTTTTTTTTAAACTACTTGTCATCTCAGTTACGGTGTATCTGATGAAATATCTCTTACAAACAAAGTGAATAAATGACTATGTAGTAAGGACTACATGGAATGGCGATTGAATGGAAAGAGCATTAAATCAAGTTCAAATTTATCCATACATCACAGAGCCACTATAGAAACAAAGTAATTGACATTTCTCTAAATTCTACTTGCCCGGATTCCCACCTTGCTTCTTCCGGTCGAAGCAATTTCATTCCAAAAAGTAATAAGGTATATTCTTAAGAGTATCACCTCTGGCTCTATAATAGGCTACCTGGGTTCAAATCTACACTCTTCCAATTAATAGTTATGTGGCCTTAGATAAGTGATATAACTTCTCTGTACATCTGTTTCTTCACCCATAGAGGGCAGGGAGGATAATTTAAAAAAAAAACACACCATATCATGTTGTTTTAAAGCATAAATGAATTAGTAAAACAATACTTACAATGAGGCCAGGCATATAGAAACATAGAATGATATTCATGTTATTCATAATTAAGTGGTTGGGCAGAATGACCTTGTATCTGTCAGTTATTACTATGTAATGCTGCTTAATAAACACCCTGAAACTCAGGGCCTCCAAACGAAGACTTATTTTCATATATGTATCTGAGGTTCAGTTACTTTAGAGTGGGCTTGACTGGGCTTGACTCCAAGCTGCGAGTTGAGTCCAGGTCTGTTCCCTGTGTCTCTTATCCCTTGGGCAAGAAAGACTTGCCACAACATGCTCTTCTCATGGTTACAGCATACACATGAGAAACCAAGCCCCACAAAGTGGCCACAGTTCAAGTTTGTAGTTGTATCATGTCTGCTAACATCCTATTGGCCAAAGCAAGTCACATGGCCAAGTCTGAAGTCAGGGAACAGGAAACTATATTCCTTCAACAGAAATGGTATGAGAAGCGATATGTAAGTTGTTTCGAACAAGAATCTAGCCCCTGTGGTCTCAAACCTCATAGCTATAATTTCATTTATTCCTAACTGTTTACACTCAAATTTAAAGCTGGAGCAGGGACTAATGGGCCATTTTACAAGGATACCAGTGACATAGAAAAGTTGAGGTTTGACCGAGCTTAAATACTTGGTAAAGTTGCATAAACCCCTGGTCTCCTCACTCCCTCCATTCAGCATTCTTTCCACCATGCCAGCCTATATCCTTATTAGTTCTGTTCTTAATGGACAACTTGGCTGAAGTCATTACCATAAAAGACAAAGGCAAAAATGCAGACTTGTAGAAATTATTATTTTAAAAATGTGTATGTATTGTGGTTATCTTTCTCTACTCTAGCTCTTTGAGATATCAGTGCCTTTGACCTCAGTTCCCGAGTTAGTGCCTGTTAAAGTTGCCAACCACACAGGTTGTAAGTGTTTATCGACGGCTCCCCGCCATCCATACTCCATTATCAGAAGATCCATCCAGGTCCCAGAAGAAGATCGGTAAGCATCTGTTGTACCCAATTATACTTGTTCTTCCCTCTGCCAGAGCTGTTTGTGGAGGATAATTAATTATAGAGTCATCACTTTCTCTTCAAGTTCTTCATCTTTTAACTTCTAACCCCGATCTACTGGTAATAACACTTTGGCAAATATATTTTTTTTATTAGGTGTTAGATGTACATCACAGTAGGCCCAGAAAACTCAGTGGTTATACTCAACCTGTCTACTTGTGGGCACCACTGTTATTAATACACACAGTCTAATGCAGTTGTAAAACTTTATTCCAGCCTTAAATTGGCACATGTTCCCTCATTCCAGAACAAGCATTAGATAAAACTCATTTCAGGCTGTTTATACATTTCAGTCCCCAAATTAGGAAGAAATAAAAGGTTCTTTGAATCACTGAAGAGTGGCAAAACTATCTGCATCTGAGTTTAGCAATTTTCTAACCCTTCCTCTTAATATTACCAAATAGAAAATTCTTGTTTTAAAGTGACTTAAAATTAACTTGACTTTGAAATTTCCTTGAGAGTATTTTGTGATTCTTTGTGACACAAATTGTGACACACTTAAGTCTGAAATCAAAGGTAAGAATCATGGATTTGGAAAAAAAGATTGAGAAACAAATAAAGGGCAAGTTATAAGCACTGAGTGAAAATGTAAAGTAACTAAGTTGGGTACTTAAATCTTATCAACGTAAAGCAGTAAACATGTGTGAGTGGCGAGCGAAGGCGTGAGCGGGTGCTTATGTGTTAATTAACACTGAGCCAAGAAGACACCTCAACTTTTCTCAAGCAGAAAAGAAAGCTCATATATATATATATATATATATATATATATATATATATATATATATTCATAAATATATATACAGTTCATAAATATGAATTAAGCTCCTTAAAAATCGTAACTATTCTCCCCTCACAAATTTGTTCGACACTTAAAAAAAAGTTCCAAAGGTCTGAATGCCTTTGAAAGATTTAAAATTGTTTTTTTCTTTTCTTAGCTGTTCCCATTCCAAGCAACTCTGTCCTATTGACATGCTGTGGGATAGCAACAAATGTAAATGTGTTTTACAGGAGGAGAATCCACTTCCTGGAATGGAAGGTAATGAGAACAATGTGAAATAATAATAGTAATAATAAAAATAACAGTAATAAAATAATAACATAATAAAAATAACAGTAGCAACTAACATTTATTGAGTGTTTACTATGGCCAGACAATGTGGAAAGTCTTTTGTATGTATACACTCATTACACTCTCACGATAATCCTGTAATGTACTATTATTATCTCCTTTTTTACAATTACAAAATGGACACACTAAGATATCTAGTAATTTTCTCAAGGTCTCACAGCTAAGAGTGATAGAAGCAGTCAGATCCCAGAACCCTCTATACTATATTATATCATAAGTCCACCAATGCATCATCTGCTTTCTAATCTTAAGGAAAAGCCCAAAGTAATTAGAGCATCCCAAAACATTGAATTTGAAAGGAGATGGTAACCTTTAATGAAAGCCATTTTAGAATTAAACACTAATTTATTTGTATAAAATTCTCACCAGAACATACGGTAATTTTGGACTTGTTGGTTTCTTTTAACTGTGTCATGTGAAAACATGCCAATAATATGGGGAAAGTGGGATTAAGAGAAAACTCTTTCTGAAACTAGGGCAAAGTTAAAGCAAAACACAGCTATTGGGCTAAGAGGAGTTGGGAACCAAATGAGATAGGTGATTATCAGTGCTCATAACTCACAATGCTATGATTTTTAGTGATGAACATTTGGCTGAAAATGCATTTTTTGTTTATTTCTTAAAGAACTTGACATGATTCCGCTGAAAAAAAATTGCAAGGAATCGTGCAATTTGAACCTTGCTTGTTTTAAACATTGATCTACAAGCAAGACTAATTAAAGATTAAACTCTAAGGAATCTGCCCCTAGAAACCATAAGTAACACCCTACTTCCTGTATTTCTGTCTCTTGGCTTCCTTCTACATGTTTTCCTGAAAGCTCAACCCAGGGTTTAAAGGGAACTTAAAGTTCGTGGAGTATATTTAAATGCCCATGCAGATTTTGAATGTCATTTATGTCTTTCCCACCAAGTGTCCAGCCATCATCTACTAGAATATACGTCAGTCGTGGGGAACCTCACCACCCACCGAGGCAGCTCAGTTACTCTGGCTACACTCTCATTGCTAGTAAACTATATTGGACCTAAACCTCTCTCTCCAGAACAGGACTGTCCAATGGAATTACAGTGAGAGTCACATATGTAACTTAATATTTTATAATATTCACACTAAAGGGTCAAAAGAAACAAGTGAAATGAACTTGCAGATATTTTATTTAATCCAACATATCAAAGATAGTATCATTTTAACATGCAATCAATGTAAAATTAATGAGATCTCCTCATTTTTTTGTGCTAAGTCTTTGAAACCCAGTGTGTGCTTTATACTTCCAGCACATCTCAATTTGGACTTAGAGCTACCATGTTGGAAAGCCCAGCTCTAGAGCATCGAACTCATTGGTTCCGGTTTTGCTTTAGAGAGCCATGTGAAATAAATATAATTCTTCGTCCACATGACTCATTTTTTAATAGTGTTAGAAGGTCATTGTGGGAGGCAATATACATTGAGCTTAAAGGCTGTTCTAGTTGAGATTTCTCTGGTGCACAGCTTCTGGGAGATTTGTGCTCGGGAGCTTTCCTTACAGGCATAATGCATTAAAATGTGAGATGGAGTCAGGACTGGGCAGAGGGAGAAGTTGAACTGTGTTGCGATGGCTAAGAGGTGTCAGCCAATCCCATGGGGAGCTGAAGCCAGAATGGCCCTTGGCGGGGGGGATGTCCCAAATCAAGGCGAAGAGGCTGGGTCTTCTGGACTGGTCATTGGATCTGGGCTGCCTAGGGAGGGGAGAGGACGTAACCTTGGGTGAGGCTGTCTCTTTCTGCTACAGGTAATTCCTGGGGAGGGAGTTAGTGATACACTTGAGTGCTGGGGGTGGAAAAAGTAGAGGGGAAGGAGAGAAGTGCTCTGAGCAGGGGAAGAATGAGTGCTCAGGACTGGAGGTGAAAGAACATAGCATATCGGAGTGCTAGAAGAAGTTCAGCATGGCTACATGGGGACATAATGGGAAGGGGCTGGGTAAATGGAAAGGTTCACAGGGAACTTTGTCCCAGAGCTTGGATGTGATGCTAAGGGCAAAGGGAAACCATTCAACTGCTTCAAGCAGGAGAGTGACAGTATCTATTAGAATTTTAACAAAATCAACCCAGAAACAGTGTAGAAGAGGATGGGTTGGCCCTGGGGCAGGAAAATAGGCAGGGGACCTTTTGGGAAGTTGTAGCAATGATGGTAGTGAGAGGCACGGGGTAGCCTGGATTACCATCACGTTTAATTTTCATCTCCCATAATTCAATTAATGTGAGTCAAGTTCACGGTCCCCTCTCCAGTAGCCTCATCAAACTTGTAACATATACTGAGCTTACTGTTCACTAAACACCTTTTGCACACACATGACTGTTAAGCCAACTGCCTTTTCTACAATGACCTCTTCCCTGAATGAGCACATAGGGGTTAGTGAATCAATGTTCAATTTAATTTTATCTTGTTAGATTCAGGTCGTTATTCCAAACTGTTAAAAAAAAAAAAAGGAAAAAAAAAAAAAAAAGAAACCCAAACAATACCAAAATAAAGAAAAATCGAGGAGTCCCAATTCTGTAATTTAAATCCCTCAAGATAGCCACAACGGCAAACTTTTACTTGGAAAAATTCCATCGTTATATTGATAAAAATGATAAGTGGAACAGGGCTGGGAACAGAGCGCATTGATATCCCATCATCAACCTCCCCGAGATTGAAATCAATATGTAATACTTCAGAGTATCACCCTAAGCTAGTTGTTGCTTCACTCGGTTCTCCTGCGTCCAATCTCTGTTACTTTTAACTTGGCCAGAGGGACTGATGCCAGCCTGTGCCAACTGCCCTGTGGAAGTTCAGCAAACAAACATCTAGTGCATTGTGTTTCCCCGAACCACCCGTCCAAGAATGGAGTTGGTCCTGCCTGAAGTGTTCTCAATGAGTCTCTACTGCCACCTTGTGATCTGTGTCAATCTTTCAAGTGCTCCTTAACTACCCTTTAACGCTCTATTCACGTCTTGCCCCCAAAGGACATCTGTCTTAGTGGGCAAGTGACTTATAAAACTCACCTTTTTTCTCTTTACATAATTCAGAATGAAGTCTCCCCAGATCTCACTTTCTAACATCCATTCTATATCATCCCTCAAAGATCATCAACCACAGAGCAGTTAAAACTGACATTAGATGGCATGAGGTTGCTATTTTGATATATCATTCATGGCCAGATATTGGCAAGAACATACAGTTTAACCCAATGTCTTAGAATGCTGGATGTGATTTTTCAGAGTCTCTATACACTGGCTGGCTTCAGGACCTTTTTATTATACCAAATAAACTCAACAAACATTTATCAAGTGACTTTTTAATACCAGAACGATGACACCTGGTCCCTATAACCTTTAGGATTTTTTAATTAATGGAGGAAACAGAGAAATAAACAGCCAAATGTAAGCACTGTAAGAAAAAACAGGATGAAAATATGCACAAGGCAAGGGCACTTGGCTAAACTTACAGAATTTAGGAAAGAGGGGGAAAGGATAACTAGTAGAGGGAAGTACAACACCAAAGGCATGGCGACCCTGGCATATCAGGGGAACAAAACGTACTATAATCTAGTATAGATAGAACAGAGAGAGTGAGAGCAAGCAAGAGAGAGAGAAAGGGTGGGGGGAGGAAAGAGACAGACAGAGAAACAAAGAGAGAAGAATCTGGGAGGTGAGCAGGGTTTTCAGTTCATGGAGGATCTTATATGTTCTGGTGGGAAAATTGGCTTTTATTGTGGAAGAAAGGGGGAAATTTTAATTTTAAAAATTAAAGCAATAGAGTGACGTGATTAGATTTGCATTTGATAACCTTGCAGAGAATGGGTTCAAGGAGTAAAACTTTTATTGGCAAAAGGGGGACAGCTGTCTGCACAAAAAGTACAAAGTACTGACTGAACTGAGGCAGTGGCAGTGGTAGTGAAAAAAAAAAGAACAAATTCAGGGAGCCAGAACTGGGTGGACACGGTAATTAAGCTCAATATGGTGGGTGAGTCAAGAACGATGGCTCCACTCCTTAAGTCAGCAAACTGGAGAGAAGCAGTTTCAGGGAAGAAACGAAATGTGCACTTTGTTCCAAAACCCTAATGATGCTAAGGTGGCATAATCAGGTTCTTCCGAAGTTTCTCTCTTCCATTTTTTGCAATGAATTTCAACCTGATGATCAGAATTGGACATGGAGTCATAGTTATTTAGGTGTTTTGTATACTTTCTAGAAGTATCTGTCAGCTAAGTGCGTCAAAAACTTCTCAGGCTCTCCTGTGTCAGCTGAATGTATCTTCCAGCAGATGTGTGTGGAATCTAAGTTAATTATCACTGTTGTATCTTTTATATCAGTGTTGTGATGTGCAGTGAGGAAATACATCACTGTTTCTACCTGCAGTCTGGAAGGTCTGAGGTGTTTTTCTACAATACTTGTGTTCCTCTCTCCATTTAATCTTCACCAAAAAACTGGGAAGGAGTAGACTCATAATCCTTAGACATCCTATCTTTTATTACTAATACTTGATTGTGATACTTAACAAATCACTAACGTAAAAATCTCTAAAAATTCTTATCAAGAATATTCAGCTTATAGCATTTTAATCACAGACTGGGGAGAACCTATAAATTCTCTCTTTGTATTGTGAAACTAAAGGTGAATCTCCTTCACTCTGTGCAAAGGTTAGGGGTGAAAATCTACAGGAAAGGACATTTCGTGAATCCAGGTTATTCTAGAATGCTGTAAAGTGTACATCCGCTATGGGGATCGCGTTAGCCATGCTACAGCTGTTCGATCAACACTGTTGTTTCTGGTTTAGACCATTCTCACCTCCAGGAACTGGCTCTCTGCGGGCCGCACATGAAGTTCGATGAAGATCGTTGTGAGTGTGTCTGTAAAACGCCCTGTCCTGGAGATCTCATCCAGCACCCAGAAAACTGCAGTTGCATTGAATGCCGAGAGAGTCTGGAGAGTTGCTGTCAGAAGCATAAGATATTTCACCCAGACACCTGCAGGTGAATGAATGCTTTTTTAATTTTCACCTTAACTTGACTCATCAACATTTAATGTGAATGCTATTTTGATTCAGTGGAATTCCTTATTAAGCCATTGTTTTTTCAGTACACAAGCCCCTTTTTGATAGTAAAACAGAGGTTTGGCAGCTAAGGAATAAGCAAGCAAGAGTGTATAGAGTGAAGATGAATTGAGAAATCAAGAAAATCCTGCCTGCTGTTGTTGGCTTATAGATCTTAAGCAAAGGCTAAATTGATGAGATTTAAACAATTATTTGTGTGTTGGGGGGAGGGGCTCTTTGATTCAGTCTCTCCCCCTCCCTTTCTCTCTTTGAGGAGGGGGATGTCACTGGATTTATATGGCCAGAAATTGATTAATGACTAGAACAGTTAAAGTTTACTGAGTGTGCTTTACTAGATAAATCCGTGTGGGATAACCATTCAGGATTTTATATTGGCATTTTAAATACATATCTGGAAAATTTACTTTTTTATTATGGTGACATCGATTAACAAAATTCTATAAGTTTCAAGTATACCATTCAACAATAAGTCATATATGTTTTGCATTGCATGTTTACTGCCCATGGTGATAGACAGAAATCTAACTATGGAAAATTTACTTTGAAAACTTAATCAAATCAGAACAGAGTTATTCCTTTGAATGTAGTCCTTGATTGTAAAGTCTCGTGTTTATTTTCTTTTGCAACAGCTGTGAAGACATATGCCCTTTTCACACCAGAATGTGTACAAATGCAAAACCAGCATGTGCCAAGCATTGCCGCTTTCCAAAGGACAAAAGGGCAGCCCATGGGCTCCACAGTCAAGAAAATCCTTGATTCGGCTTTGTTCTTAAATCCCCCATCCCTGTCATTTTAAACAGCATGCTGCTTTGCCAAGTTGCTGTCACTTTTTTTTCCAGGTGTTAGAAAAAATTTCATTTTACATACTACCACAGGGAATCCAGACCAACCTTCCATTAAACACGAGCTGAGGATTTCTTGGTTCGCTGACAGATGTCTTCTAATTGAATATGCCCCTGCACATCAAGGGATGGAGAGGAGGGAGCCTGCGTAACCCTTTGTGTTTGTTCGGTGAATGAAAAAGGTTTGGCCATCATGGAATGACACGTGCCACATGACTGATTACTCACAGCAGATGAGACCGTTTGCATCATCTCCCAGTCCTTTGCTAATTGCAACTCTCTTTGTGAATTATTCTGATTCTTTCTTATGCAGATTTTGATTTGTATGATCAGCACTGATTTTCTGATTACTGTCCAGCTTGTAGTTTTGAGTTTACCAAACTACTGTCTATTGTTTCATATTTAAGTGTATTTAAAGAAAATAAACACCAGTATTCAAGCTATCGAATTTTGTGTTATTTAATATGCTACCACTCTCAATTTTAAGAAAAAAAAATGTTAAAGAGAGAAAGGAATTTAGGAAAGGGAGGTGTAGGGAGAGATATGAGCACAACAAAACTCGATGCCAGTTTTGGAAAGCAGAAGGAGTAGCTCTCAGAAGGTTTAAGATGTTAAACGAGGTTAAATAAATGTGATCCAAGAACCAGCTGGAAACAAGTCTTTCCTTTGAGATTCAACTTGACTTGACGCCCATCGCCTGGCAGAGGAGAGTCAACTGATGCCGCTGACATCTTTGAGGGTGTGTTTCTTCTGGCCACCTCCAGCTCCACATATCTGTACCCACTCAGCTTGGTCTCATTCACATCTCAATTCTAATGGCCACATGTCTCATCTACTGTGAGTAATGTCACATGGCACGTGTCATCCCATGATGGCCAAACCTTTTTCATTCACCAATTCTTCTCTCTTCCATGGCTGCCCAGGGAGGGAGCACAAACCTTTTCCCCTTGCTTCCCTGCCCCCCCCCAATATTCCCACAAATAATTTGTTGATGGTGTGGACTTTACTGAAAGTTTGGCAAAACAGGGAATTTAGCAGAGCTAACAGAATTAAGTTATTAGCAGACAACTTAATTGATGCCCTCCCCAGCATCTTGGGTGGATGGATGGATGGAAGGAAGATAGATGATAGAGAGATAGATAGATAGATAGATAGATAGACAGACAGACAATCTGTTATGGTATTTATCACGCACTTGTAAATAGCTGTGTTCATGTTTAGCTCCCCACTACACTTTTGACCTCTTTACAATTGGAAACTGCCCTGATCAAATCTGTGTAGCCCATGTTTCTCAGGCCAAACGGTGTGGAGCAGTATGATAACAAGGAGGAAGGTAATGGGAAATACAGCAAATAGTTTTGTTTCTCCTAAAGCCACAGGTAGAATTGTTGGATCCTGGGCCAATCCCTGCCCTCCTTCTCAGGCTTTGTAACCACTTCCCAAATTCTCCCCTCACTCTCTGAAGTTCTCCATGGCTCTGGATCCTCTACTCCTTTCTTGGCTTTAGTTCTCAGTCCCTACCCTGGCGACACAGCTGATGTCAACTGGCCTGGCCTGGCCTGGCTGTGGAACCAGTCCCCACTCTGCTGCCATTACCATTGCCTCGTCATTTACTGATATTGGCCTGGTCATTCCTCCTCTCCTGTCACCGTTTCTCTTGCCCTCACTTTATGACCTTGATGTCAACAGGCCTTCGTCCTTCTAGTTTTACTATTTATTTGATTCTCAGGCCTCTGCAAGCTCTCACACATAACTTAGTTTCTTAAATGTATCAGCATTCAACTCCTTGCTTTGCCCCTTTATTCATTTTCTACTATTCTCTCCTCCTCCATAGTATCTGGTTAAGTTATCTTGAGTACTGGGGCAGAAAACAGCTCAAGGACACCACACAGTTAAAGGAGTCACTTTGTTTATCCTCGACTGATAAAAGGAGAAGCTGAATCCTGGCCAAGGATAAAAGACCTGAGTTTAAGGACAGACTCTGCCACCTAATCGTAATATGAGGCTGAGCAAACTCATGGGGCTCAGCTTTCTCACCTATCGGAATGTGGATGATAATCTCATCTCCCTGTATCTCAGAGTTCCTCATTTCACTTGATACTATAAGTGAAAACAATTTGAAAAACACAAGGTACTTTATAAATTTAGGGGATTATCCTGAAGGAGAGAAGTATGACTAAGTAAAGTTCTTGGTTTATCCTGGATTCCTGGGCCTGCCCTAAAACCAACTCAAATCATGTTTTGGCTGGTGGTTCTGACTTTCTAATTGTCATTTAAATAGAGATATTATCAGGAATTCTGGGTTAGGACAAAACTATTTGCAATCTGGCTTTGCACTTCTAAAACTCCTCCCCTTGATTCTTCCCGAAGCCCCAATAACCACCAAGAGATTTGCACTTGGATTCCTGAGTCTGGGTTTGAGCTGGGATGGAGCTGGTCCTCAGGGTGGAGGTGACTGGCCTGTTGCCATATTAGAATTCTCTGGTCATTGTACAGGAATATCTGTCATACTAATAGCTTTGGTATGTGGGCTGATAATTCTCAACTTGTTGCAAAATAAAAATATGTGAGAAGCCCCAAGAGATTAAAGAAAACAATAAATGCCAGTGATGCCTGATATCCCTAATTATCTAAGCCACAGGCCAGAGAATGTATTAATATGACAGCACAGATCATAAATCGGTGACTAAAGCAGTGTGGTGGGAGGCTCTGTAGAAATGGAAACGTATTGGACAACATAATGGCCAGAGTTGGATGAGATTAAAATACAGTCTGAGATACTTGATAAAGGAGATGACATGAATAATCCATTTAAAGGCTTTTAAGGGAAGTAATAGTTTGGCGAAAATTGTGAGCTTAATGGATTTGGTCCTTTGGTCAACAAGAGCTAGATTTTGTCTAATTTACTCAGTCCTTAGTGTGGGAGCACCTTGCATATAGAAGGTACCTAATAAATAATTATTTAATAAATAACAGAATTTTGCATTCATTTTGTGACCAGGGAATGGGAATTCATCTGCCACCAGAATGCACACAATGAGCTCTTGTTTTCCAGGGCCTCTCTCCATGTGGATTTTCATTATTCAGTGTGTTGCCAGCTTCTTCACAGCCTAACCCTTGGCTGTTAAGCTTCTTCTGTATCTCATTTACCCATGTCCTATTGGCCAAACGAGGCCCACGGCCAAGCCCAGAGTCAGTGTGGAAGGGGATTAGACAAGGGTGTGAACATTGGAAAGCGGTTCATTGAAGGCCACCAATGTAAATCTCCCACAAGCCTGGGTTTTATCTCTAGCTTCACGCAGAGCCCTGTCAGTCTCTATTATTCTATGAGAGCTGAGCCCTGGTTCATGTCTTCCTCCTTCCACATACAGAGTCCAGGACCTACATGGCTTTGGTCTGATTACCATTTGCATTGTGGTTCCGTTTCTAATACAGAGAAGTGTTTATGTTCTTTTTAAAATCACTGCTATAGCATTTTAATTTTCTCATTGATATATCTATTCTTTTTCCATTTAAAGCAGAACGAGGAGTGAGGAATCTCAAAATATTAACCGAAAACATCATCTTGGCTGGAAGTCTGGCTCAACCTCAAGTCTATTTTCCTTAACGAGATCCTCTACCAATTTGCTCCAATCTTGCCTGGAAATGGCACCCTTTCCTCGTCTGAAACCTTCCCCTTCTCTTTCCCTGTATAATTGCACAACAGTGTTCACTGCAGAGTCATCACCTGTCTCTGTACCTTGTTCAGGTTCTTGGAATGTTCTCGCTCCCAACAGTTGCGTAAGCACCCTTTGTTTCTACTAGCCAAATTCTGGCAACTAGAAATACTCTTTCTCTCTGAACTCCCAGCATTTTTCCTGTATTTCTTATGGCATGTATCACTCTCTACCTTTTATCATAGATATTTGCATATGCCTTAATTCTGTCTTGGTTCCTTAGGGGTAAAGCTTATGCCAGATATTCCTTGCCTTGTGCCTTGTACATAGATAGGAGACTCTCCAACGTTATCCAACGGAGTTAACTTACATATGTATTTGCAAAGAGCTGAATTTCAAGCTAAATGTACACATTTATTTTACACCTCCATTTATAAGTCATTTTATACTATAACTGGTACTGATTGCCCTCATATTTTATTAAGTGTAATCAGAATACACTGCATGTAAGTATTTTAGTCTACCCTTAGTGTTTTCTAAGAAAATTCTCTAAAGGCACACCTTGATTCTATACATTTAGGCAGAACACTATAATTAGAGTTATCCCAAGATTTATAGCTTAATCCTGCTGCTACAACTTACTTTTGACTTTTAGAAAATAGCCTTAGAGACCTCCACCTAAGGTTTAATTGATTAGAAGTGGAGTCTTGTACCCACATGAGATTGTGAAGCATGATTTATTTGCCTTTTAACGCTCAGTGCCTAGGTCAGAGACTGGAACGTGATGAATGTTCGATGTTTTCAGACTTTATTGGAACCCATAGACTTTGTTGGAACAGGTTGCAGTATTCTCAACCTCGTTCCCCAGAGAGACTCAGCAACTGTGTGCCTTTATGAATATTTATAAAGGTCAACCTATTCTACAGTATTTAAAACACAAAGAACCTTTCAAGAAAAACGAATCCCTTTATACTGTTGGTAAAAGGTACAGAAGAGCTAAGAAAGATAAAAAGCTTTTAAAACGCAGGGACTATGTTTATTATTCCTTGTATTGCCCACACAGCCTTTTACAGGGTAGGCACTCAGTAAATGTTTGATAATAAAGATAGAAAATATTTGTTCTGTTTTGAAAAAAGATCACAATTCTTTTGAATGAGTATTGGCATCAAGATATTAGAAGATTCATGGTAGAATTACAAAAGTATGTTGTGATCAGAACTATAGCAGTGGCAAGCCAGGGGCTCAAAAAAATGAGGCTTAACCCTTGTTTATACCTTTCAGAATGTCTATTCATACTCTTTGTCTTAAAACCTCTTGCAAAAATGAAAAGGAGACCAAAGCAATTTTGTACCGTCCGGTAGTGTTGGTGTTATCTGTGAAGCCAACTTTAAATTATTTAGATTGAATAAGTATCCCTTTATTCCCTGATGCTTCAACATTAACACAGTGCAGAATATCTATTCCTACTTGTGCCTTATTCATTAAGGTTCACTCATTAATACACTTCAAATCCTACAACCAAAATGCTCTTTGAATTATATCACTGCACTGTAATTTTTATAAGATTCACTGAAATATTTTCAATATATTATTACCATATGTGTCAGGGAATGTGTAGATATTAGATTAAAATATTCATCAATATAACTAAAACTTATTCAATGTCTATTACCAGGAACAGACCCTGCCTCGGCTTATTTACAGGCTGGTAAGACAGACATTTAGCAAGCAAATATAATTGCCAGTTTTCAGAAAGAAGTCCATGTAAGATTCCAAGAAGGCACAAGTCTTTAAGGATCAGATTGAGGAGGAAGGGGGATGGCAGTCAGGCAAACAACTTGAATATCACCTGGCAAAGGGTATACCAGCATATGACCAAAGTACTATCAAAATACAAAATATGGAGAATTTAATTCTTTCGATATTTGTGGGGAGAGCATCAGAAAGGAGCCGAAATCTTCAAGGATGAACAGGTTTTCTACAGGCTTAAAAGGGGTGCGGGTGACGGTGTTCAGAAAGACATTAGTTATCTAAAGTGAATGTAAGGCAGGGCTGGGGAACTGCAAGTATCGACAGTGAGGGCTGGATCGGACCACTCCCACTGACTTATCATCCTCTTGGCAAAGCACCACCACAGCTAGTTGAACCAGTTTGAGTGGGAATTGATATATGAGGTCAGATCTCAGATTTTTTTTCTCCAGAGTGTAGGGTTGCCAGATAAAACAACAAAATGCCCAGTTAAATTTGAATTTCAGATAAATGACGAATAATGTTTTAGTAAAGTCCCTAATATTTGGGATATATATATTTATATATATATCTGATATTCAAAAATTTTTAAATTCGATTTGACTTTTTATTTGGGTATTTTCATTTGTTACATCACAGAACCCTGCCAGAGTGTAAGAACCAGCATGGTTCGGTGGTGGCACAGGTAATCAGAAACAAAATGCCACCATAATCCCACCTTTCTGTGGCCTTCCCACCCAATTCTCTCCAATCGGAAGCCAGAGAGAACAGGCTTCCAGAAAAGAGACGCTGTAACTAGGCAACGAAGGTTCAAATCCACCCACTCTTTGGCAAGATCCAGGTTTAGAAGGGCGGTGCATTCTGGGAGATCGTTTTCTAAATTCGGATTCGCCTTCAAAGGCCACCAGACTACAACTCCCAGTAGCGCTAAAGGGTCGTTGCGAGGCACGCTGGGAATACTGGTTCTACTCTGCGGAGGGACCCTGGAAGGCAGCTTGTGTAACAAGAGACTAGGGCCGAATTTTAGAGATTTGTGACATGAGGAATTCATAAAAAAAGGTTAAACCGAAGATTAGTGCTTTCAATACAGAGATAAGAAATCTTCCGGAACAGCGTGGGTACAGGTACGTTTGCGCGCCGATGTTACACCCAGCGCTGAAGGCTGGGGACTGAACGTCGCTCCTGCACGTGATCCCAGCGCCTCTTTGTTATTGGCTGCTTCGGGGGCGTGGCGCTCGGGTGCGGTCGCCCTGGATTGGTGTTTCGGGGCCGCGGGGCGGGACTCTGGCCGCTGCCGCGGGAGGTCCGGACACTGGCGGCCATGGGACTCGCCGGTAAGCGCGCGTCTGACCTCCCAGCGCCGGCACTCTTAGCCGTTTTCCGTGGGACCAGATTTTCCCCGTGGGAGTGTGGCCAGCCGTTAAGGGGGCGAAGCCGGCCCGGCTTGAGGCTCGGAAGTCCGAGGTTGAAGGTCTCCGGACCTGAGCGGGGCTGAGGATGCGCTGGGGCGGACGCGCTGGAGCGGGCTCTGCGGGGGCTGAAGCGGGCGGGGTGAAGGGCTCCGGGATCCCAGCCTCAGACCTCTGCCCACTCTCTTTTTCCTCCTTTCGTGGCTGGCGAGACCTCGCCTGATCCCAGCGGGGTTGTTCCTTCCTTGGCACAGGCTCTCCCCAGTGTCCTCTCCATGAGTGAAGCCGGGGTAGTGCCTAGGGGTTAGGTGGAAACTCTGTCCTCTTGACCCCAAGACCCCACCAGGTCTCCCTAAGGCTCCTCGGGAACCTCTGTTGCTGATGACTGCCCAGAGACTCTTTGGACGTGGTCGAGAATTTTACGGCTCTCTCGCATTTGCCACTTAAGTAGCTGGGGGGATCTTGGACAAATCGTTCAACTTATTTGGCTTTTAATTTGTAGAATGAGAGGTTTTCACTAGACCTTCCAGCCTCGCTATAGCTTTAAAATCTTAAGATTCCGTGATTGTGCCGTGTTTCGAGCTTTTACTGGGGGGGGGGGTGTCTTGGACAAATCGTTCAACTTGTCTGGCTTTTAATTTGTAGAATCAGAGGTTTTCACTAGACCTTCCAGCCTCGCTATAGCTTTAAAATCTTAAGATTCCGTGATTGTGCCGTGTTTCGAGCTTTTACGCCATAAAGACGTTAGGCATAGTAACCCGGTGGAAGTAGGCAGATCCCTCACAGAACTTTGCAGGTTGATGAAAAACTTTAGATGATTTCATTTGATGTTTTAACCCATTGTTTTCGTTATAATTTATCTTTTTAAATTGAGTATCATTGGAAATTCAAGTTTGGGTGACAAACCAGTTAAGAAAATGTTAATGAAACCACTTAAAAGTACACAATTGAAGAATCTCAATATTTGATAATATTGAATCTTAATTAATAAATTCAGGTTAACAAACACTTATAGAGTATTTCTGAGAATATATTTAAAATATAGATGAATTCGTTGGAGGTAATAGTTAAGACTTTGTACCTGCAGTTACTTTTATTTTCTGAGTTTGCGGGTGAAATTGGAAACTCAGACCTTTAGGATGGCTTCCCATTGTATAGTTGAGTTTCTGGAAGCGTGGAAATCTCATTTGTAAAGCTGAGGAAGATTTTCAGTAGGTTTCCAAGACTCTCTAGCTTTAAAAGCCTAAGAATCTGTAATAGTACCGAATATCAAGGGGACATTTTGTACTGATAAGGATCTAGGAGCCCCCTGAGATAAACATTTCCTACTTTAGATGTAGAAAGTGGCCCCGTACTCAGCCCATCTCTAGTTTAGTCTTTATTCCCAGACTCCAAACTGAAGGGAGGGACGCTCATGGCGGAAAGGACTACTTAACTGAAAGAAAGATTAAGAAAATGAAGGGAGTGGTTTGATTATCTCGGTCCTTGAATGAGGGAGGAGAAAATTGTGGATGTCTGCACATGTCCTGCCAGTGACACTTGAAAAAGCTGCTCTCCAAACAATGGCTTTAGCTCCAAAAATACTTTAGTGTAAACCACAAAGTTAATACTAGCAGAAGTTCATATATTTCACTGAATCAGTGGCTAAACTCTCACTCTTTTTCTGTAAAGAGCCCTATTTGTAGTTATTGGAATGAACTGGTTCGTTAGCATGGCAAACGATTATATACTATGGTGTAAGAAACTTGTTTTAAAAGTTATGTGCAGCAGTCTTTTTAAAGCAAAATGAAGATATAAGGACATTGCAGAATGTAGTTTTGTTATATGGCACATAGTAAATGCTAAGCAAGTAAATGTCAAAAGAGTAAATTGATGATATGCTTTTCTTTATTTGTCCGGGCAAAGCCAACAAATTTACAGTCACATTAAAACAGTATTAATATCTGTATTTGAAATTCGGAATGTATTTTGTCTCTGAGCTGAGATCCTTTTTTTTCTCTTTTTCAGGTACTAGACGACACATATCTTAACTGGGTTGCTCTAAGGACTAATGCCCAAACCATCTCAGCATGGCCTATCGAGGAGGAGGCGAGCACGGCCATCCTCACTCAGCTGCACTCAATGTTAGCCCCGGAAGTCTTCCCACTTGTCGAACCCACACCCATTCGATATGCATGGTGTCAGACTTTTTCTACCCAAATATGGGAGGCGTGGAAAGCCACATTTACCAGCTCTCTCAGTGCCTGATTGAAAGAGGACACAAGGTCATAATTGTCACCCATGCTTACGGAAATCGAAAAGGCATCCGTTACCTCACTAATGGCCTCAAAGTCTATTACTTGCCTCTGAAAGTCATGTACAACCAATCTACAGCCACGACCCTCTTTCACAGTCTGCCATTGCTCAGGTACATATTTGTTCGCGAGAGAGTCACGATAATCCACTCACATAGTTCCTTTTCTGCCATGGCCCACGATGCCCTCTTCCACGCCAAGACAATGGGGCTCCAGACAGTCTTCACGGACCATTCCCTTTTTGGATTTGCTGATGTCAGCTCGGTGCTTACAAACAAGCTTCTAACTGTGTCTCTTTGTGACACAAACCACATAATTTGTGTCTCTTACACTAGTAAGGAAAACACTGTGCTAAGAGCAGCACTGAATCCTGAAATAGTGTCCGTCATTCCTAATGCCGTAGACCCTACTGACTTCACTCCAGACCCATTTAGGAGGCATGATAGTATAATAACTATTGTTGTTGTCAGCAGACTTGTTTACAGAAAAGGTAATGAAATGATAGCTACAATTGCACTACACAGATTCTTCTGTTGTAGAAATCTGTTGAATACTTGTATATAATGATTGTTTGGCTTTTTTTTTTTTATGGTTTTATGACTCCTGCTTTAAATATAGCAAAGAAAGGTCGAATGTTGTTTTATACATCCAAAAAGAAATTTTTGAAACAATGGTGAATGCTGCCCACCCTCCTCCAACTTTTGATGTTTTAATAGTTACTTAGAAAAAAAATAACTGGGTGCCGTTTAATAGATCAGAGCTTTTTAAAAGTAACAACAGTGCTGTGTGTGTAGTAAGAAGCTCAGGGCTGAGCCCACCAATTTCTGATTGCAAAAGTAATGTCTTTACAGATATTTTGAAAACTAAGAAAAGCACAAAGGTGAAAACTAAAATCAGTTGTAATTGTACTCTTCAGGAATGATGGGAATGAATATTTGAATTTATAGCTTTCCTGTCTTTTTTATGCAATGAGCTTGTAAAAGACATTATTGTTTTTTAGCTTGCGTATTTCATTTAATCATAGATAAGCCTTTAGTGACATACTGGCAGGTAAGTGATGAAAGAAAGATTACATGGCCCAGAGTCCAATCCTGGCTATGTTTCATTGTGTGATTGAGGACAAGATATATAACATCTGAGTCTCAAATTTTTTCATTTGTGGAATTTGGGCCATAGTGGGAATCTTGTGAGGGTTCAGGGATGGTTTCTGTAAAGTGCTTAACCCTGTTTGTACTTGACAAACGTTCACTCTTATCAAGGAGGATTTTATTAGTGCTTCCACAGCACTTAATGGACACCGCAATAGAATTTGTAGAACCTCGTTTACTAAGTCCTAAACAGCATGGTTATTCTAGACGTAAATGGTCTTCTGGATGCTATTTGAAAACCTGTCCAGTAATCAAAATTAAAGAGGGGAATCATTAAAAAGGTAATATATAACCTTCTATTAAATATTTGAATTCAACTCAAAATATTATTAACATGCGCTGAATTGCCGATAGTTTGATGTCGGCCTCCAGGCTTGAGCGTACCGGTCCACAGGTTTGAGCTGCACTATCTTTCTTGCACGGTTACCTTCAAAAAGCATCATTTACAATTGCCATTTTGGGTTTCCTTTAAATGGGATGAGAACCTAAAGGCATATGAAGTAATGTGCTTCTGGATTTATCATTTGTTTTTGATTTTATAACCGGTTAAGATACCCCCTACTTTGACAAGAATTTTTTTTCGGTGACTTTCCTTTATTGAATTTTTCAAACTTCAGCTAATTTCATAGAAATTCATTTTGTCAGTTTCTGTGCTATTTAATCAAATTACTTAATACAGTAACAAGTACAGCTGGCATCAGACTGACTTGTGGACAACGCAGCTGATTCCTGGTAAGCGTGGGGCTCAGCAGTGGGATCAGAAGTGAAACCCATGTGTTAGCGAGTGGCCTGAAACCCACTTTGGCCATTGTAACGGAAGGCTGAGGTTGATCAGGCAGTCCACTTAGGGGAGGAAACTGCTGCTGAACTGGGTTTTCTGGGGTAAAAGCAGTGATGTGCTTTCGTTCTTTAATCAAGATGTTAATTGACCAGCATTCTATATTCTGAATCTCTCAGGATATTGCTATGTATTTGTTAGAAAATGTGCTTAAATGTTTTTAAATCAAATAGTATACCTTTGTGAGATAGCTAGCCGAGAAAGTATGATGCACGTATGGTTGAGGATCAGAGCAAAAGTAGCTATTTGTACAATGATTAAACCTGTGCTTCATTAATTATGGTATTTTCACCAGCTGAGCTAAACACCAGCCGGGCGAAGGCACGGCCTTTCCCATTCGCTGTTCAGTAACTTAACGAATATTTATTGGTCCCTCTCCCTATGCCAAAAAGTAGCATTCTGAGAAGGAACGGTCACATGTGTAGCCCAAAAGTGAGTAGTTATATAATGATCCATTAACAAATTAATTTCCTTAGGAGGTGTTCATTTGGACCAGGTATCAAAGGCCCACTGGAATGTAGTGAGAGAGAGGATAAACCAAAATTCTTATCCCCCAGTTTTCCTGGCCGGTTTCTTCCCTCTTCTCTTGAGCCTGTTTGCCCAGGGTTTTACAGTGCCCCTGTGCGTGTGCAGGCACGCCCACCTCGCGTGTGGTAATGACAACTTAACATTTATGTTCTGCAGTTGATAAAGCCTGTGCATGGTACACTACCTCACTTGGCCCTCCCAACACCTGTAGGGTAGATGTTTTCTGCATGTAACAAAGAAACTGAGTCTCAGGGTAAGTAACTCACCCAGGTTACACAGTAAGTAACAGATGACAAACGTGAGTTCAGCTCTTTTTGAGTTAAGGTCTCCTGTTCCCTCCACCATTATCCTACGTAGCAATTCAGAATATTCTTTAAAATATTGTTAGCTTTAAAAGCAGTTCGAGTCAGGAATTTTCCTTGTCCATTTTGTGTGACTTTGTAGAGATGAAAAGTCCTTTTGTACATTCCACTGTGTTAGGCTCTCCTTAGAGGCACCTGAACATTTTTTATTGTGGGGGGAAAAACCCCTTTATTTTTAGAATAATATTATAGATAATTGACAATATTCATCAGTTCCATTTCTTCTAAGGTACTTGTCAGGATTAAATGACATACTACATTTAAAGTATATTACCTGAAAAAATAAAATATATTGTTGGATATAGTAAGCACTTAGTGAATGATAGCTATCATCAGCAATTATGATGATTATATGAGTTTTTTTTTATTTGAAGAACAGTTTCTTAACCTTTGTATTAGAAGGGAGAAAGAGGGGAAAGAAATAAAATAAAGGAAATATAGGAGGCTAAATGTTAAAAGTTAAGCCATGTTCTCGTTTATCTAAAAATCCACTTGACGGATTTGGTAATAGACTTGCAACAAAGATAGCTAAAATTTTAATGAGAAGCCTTTATAATTCAGAAAAGCTGTATGCGAATTTAAGTTTGCTGATACAATCTTTTGAAAATACTAGCAAAGTTTACTTAATAAATCCTATTTTGAATTAGTTAATAAAAATGACCCTGTATATATTATGGCTCCCATCATGATTTTTATAATTGATTTGGGGAAGATTGTTAGAAGTGTGATTCGTGTGTGTGTGTGTGTGCATGCTTTTTAAAATAAACTTAAATAACTGGCTTATTTTAGATTTTACTTTGAATGTTTACAATCTGTAATTGTTAATAAGTAAAATTCCCAGATAGTGTCAACATTGCTGTCACTTTTGATAGCCACTTTCAGATTAGTAGGGCATGTTTTATTTTATTGCTTTATATAACCTGAGGTTATATTTACATATTATAAGGAAAGTATTCATTAAAAAAAGGAACAAAGATACATTTTTCTATACTGTGGACTGTAAGGGTGGGCAGTTGAGGTCCTGCCGCCTTTACTTTCCTTTAGGGGAAGTGGGCTATAGCGGGTTTGGATGGACTGTTTTTTAAAATTTTCCTAATACCATAGTATTTACTGCGAAATCCTCTGCACAGAGTGGAGGCAGCAGTTATACTTTGTGGCTTAGCCCTTCTCTATGGCAGGGAATGGAATCATAGAGCAGTAGAACTTTATAGATGAAAGAGACCTTGGACTTTACATACGTAGGTCTCTTCATGTTCTGTATTAGGAAACTCCTGTGGTCAGAGAGCTTCCTAGTTAAAAGGCTGAAACAAGACCTGCATCTCTAGTCAGCTGTCCTGTTCTGTAGAAAACTTGAACTCAAACGTTAGCTACCTCATACCATTTTCAGAAGTGGGCAATGCATCAACACAAGTGACAAGAATATTATGTTAAAATGAAACAGAATAGTCCACGTATTGGAAAGTAATGGGTATCAGTGTGCATATCTTCAAGAACGCAACTCTTGGGGGACCTCTGGCAGTTTGTGAATGAATCCACCTTCCCGGGAAAGGTTTAAGAGAATTCGTTTCTCTACTTAGGGAGGGCATAGCTAATACTTTTCAAAGTGAGATTCTCAATAGTTCTGATGAATTTGAGCTTAAATATTAATGTCTCTAACATTCAATTTTATTTTCTGTTTTCAGGGACCGATTTGCTTAGTGGTATAATACCTGAACTTTGTCAGAAATACCCAGATTTAAATTTCATAATTGGAGGAGAGGGACCAAAGAGAATCATTTTGGAAGAAGTACGGGAAAGATACCAGCTGCATGACAGGTATTGATGGATTCCATACTGTCTTGGGTAAAATATCAATTATCTAAATTTGGTTTTGGCTACATGCCTGCATTAAATGGGCTGCCGCTTCTGCATGTACTTGATGTAATAATGTAATGCAGAGCCTGTTTAAAAACATTTATATAAAATGGGGAACTGTAGTTAAAGAATTCACAATATTATTTTATTTTTTCTGTTAGCGTAATAGTATTTGACTTTACAGGGCGTGATCAGAGTCACCATAGAAGGCACAAAAAACCAACCACTTCGATTGGAAGTGTTTGTGGATTTTCAAGCCATACTGAGTTGTAATTTAAATAGCATGGCCTAGGTCATGTCAGTTGCTCTGCATATGCAGATTTGAACATTTCTCTTCCTCAGTTACGTAGATAGCATGCCAGACGTCTGCCTATGGAGTGTCAGTTTAAAAGGGGCATCTTTCTGTTTAGAAATGACACTTTAACATATATCATCAAAGTATTAATATTTTCATGAAATGCAGACTAATTTTGGAAAAGATGAAATTTGATATGTGTGATGAAAATTAGGATTACGTTAGCTGTATGGGTTTTAACCAGCTTTATAAGACCATTTCTTTTAGATCAGAGTTTGAGTTTGGCAATCTTAATCTTTTGAGGTGGAAAACATTCAAACCAGTAAGAATCTAAATATAATGTTAATAGCACACTTGGCTTATAATTTATATTTCTTTTCCAGCGTGATTTTCACTTCTTTCTTTTCTCATTTCAAAAATCAGAGTGCGTCTCTTGGGAGCCTTAGAACACAAGGATGTTAGAAATGTCTTAGTCCAAGGACATATTTTTCTTAATACTTCCCTTACTGAAGCATTCTGCATGGCAATTGTGGAGGCAGCCAGTTGTGGTTTACAGGTAAGAAGTTTTGAGGGCTTATACTGTCGGGGATTCTGTACTTATATTTTGAAAACTAGTTAGACACATTCTGTAATAATTTTTTACATTGGTTTTGCTTCTTTTCCTGAGATACAAATTACGCTGGATTGTATGTTCTTTTTTTTTTTTTTCTTCTTCTGTAGGTTGTAAGTACCAGGGTTGGTGGGATTCCTGAAGTCCTTCCAGAAAATCTTATTATTTTATGTGAGCCTTCTGTAAAATCTTTGTGCGAGGGATTGGAAAAAGCTATTTCCCAACTGAAGTCAGGAACATTGCCGGCCCCAGAAAATGTCCATAACATAGTGAAGACTTTCTACACCTGGAGGAATGTTGCCGAGAGAACCGAAAAAGTATGTCACATGCGAAGAAAGGGGTATTTTAAGACCGTGTGAATTCTTGATTCATGTATACGTTTACTTTTTCTTCCACAGGTTTACCATTTCTGTCCTGTTAAGTTTATGAAGTCTCTTCCCAATGGAAATTAAACTAATGGATTGCTTTTGGTGTATGCTAGACTTCAAGTTTCTAGTCTTAGACATTTCCTTGAGGCTGTTTATAATTCTAAAGCATAGAGGTCTGTTAGAAAATATATGGTTTTATTTGGCCCGATTGCGGCAACTTTTTAACTTGTAGATATTTCATTCAGGCTACTTCCTAAAACTCTTGCATCCCTTTTGCTAACTATGACGATTTTCTACAAAAAAACGCTTTTTGCATCTTTGGGCTGCTCGAAAATACAAGTTAGAACAGCTCTTTACTATAAGCCTTTCTTACTTGGTTTAAATTGTAAATGCCTATACATAAGGGAAGCCATATTTTAGTATAAGTGCAAAAATTGTCACCTACATTTTCCATTGACATAGGAGATCTTCGAGGTAACAGTTTTGACTGAAATGTCCCTGAGACACTCTCCCCTTCTAGAAGTTTTGCAGTATCTCTACCCATCTGAAATAACCACCTTTTTCCTGGTTTTCCTTCGGAAGTTAGAACGAAGCAGTGATTACCTGCTGGGAGCACGTGGCAGAGTCACGTGGGTCGCCTTCGCAGGATCTGTTCATTCCATCTTTTGGTCCCGCCGCCTCTCCAGCCGCGCCCTTGGTGCTAATATGACCCTTTAGGAGCAGAGGTGGAATTTGGGGGTGGTTGGCAGGGATACTGGGTTAGACTGATTTTTTTCGGTGATCCTCCACTCTGCTTAAGAACCACAGCTCTGTAAGTTGTGACTTCACCTTGACCGTCATTATGTACACTCAGAAATCTGAGCTACTGTAGATAATAAGTTTGGGGCAGAGAACTCTGGTGACGGCTCGTCAGCATATGTTAAAGGAGCTAATTAGAATTTTTTTAACCACAAATTTTCTTTTGGTTTTGCTTAAAGTCATAGTAAAAACCTGTATTTTCTTTTCTATTCTGCGGTGATTTATAGTATACATTCACAAAAAAGTTAATCCCTGTTCGTAATGGATTGTCATGCCTGTTTTTCTCTTTATGGTAATAAATTCCTTTGTCACTTAAGAGAAAAAATTGACCTAGAAATAAAAGTAGACACACAGGTCACTTTATAGTTGCTCTTTTAATTCTACACAAAATGTCCACACAGGACATTTTGATTCCTTTCAACTCCTCCTCCTTAGTTTAACTGTGCTGTTTAGAAAATTGAACACGTTATGATTCACCTGTCTCAGCATAATTGCCAGCGTAATTCTGATTCAGAGACATTCCAGATGGCCTCAGGGTGGACAAGCTGGATGAAAAATCCTGTATCTTTCAAAGGCCAGTGGCCTGTAGAACTGGCACTTGCACTTGAGTTCAAGAGGAGACGGTTTACAGATCTGATATGTGAGAATGAGCACAAGTAATGCTCAGTTTAAATGCAGCTTAGAAAATTAATGGTAAGAAAAGATTAATGGTAGCCCATGTTATGTGTTCAAAATAAGACTGTTTAAAGAGCTTTATTTTTTTTTAAATATTTCTGAGTCTAGTGCTTGCAGCGCTTTAAAAAGCAAGCCACCTACTACCAATTCTCAGCAATAAACTTTGTTTTCTTTGCCAGTATTTGACCTGTACCATCAAGTAAGGGTTCCCTGTCTCTTTCTCCTCCTTTTATTTGGAATCCATGAAATGTTTCTGTACATTCCCAGCCTCCGTGCTCAGCAGCATGGCCTCCCGTGGCTGTGGGAAGAAGAGATGCTCTGTACCCAGAAAGAACCCCAGTAGATTGTCACGCTCTGATTGCAGCTGATGTCTGCCAGATAGCGAGCGGGGATAGCTCAGCTGAGTCAAGGAGTCTTAGGAGGCCAATCCTGCTTCAGGGAGTCACTGCAGAAGTAAATGCAGCCTCGACAGAGGTGACGCGAAGAGCAGTCTCAACTTCTCAGGACTTTAGAATTCTCATAGTTGGTTAAAATTGCTGGTGATCCCTAGGGGACAGGAGCTGTGGCATATTCGTCTCTGTATCGCATGGCATTGAGCCCGGCATTTTGTCCAGAATCAACTGTGCCTGAGTGTTGAATCAAAAGGCAGTAATTCCTGTAATGAATTTCGTTAGCCACAGCTTTCCTATGTCAACAAAATGTAAGCGACTTCTGTCAACATCCATAAAACATTCCTGCTCGTTGTTTATCGTGGGTCAGAGTGCTCATCCTCCGCCTCTCTCCGCCAGGTGTATGACCGCGTGGCAGGAGAAGCTGTGTTGCCGATGGACAGACGACTGGACAGACTCATCTCTCACTGTGGCCCGGTAACAGGCTGCATCTTTGCTTTGTTGGCCGTGTTCAACTTCCTCTTCCTCATTTTCCTGAGATGGATGACTCCAGATTCTATCATTGATGTGGCAATGGATGCCACGGGGCCAAAGGGTGCCTGGACTTATCCTCACCCTTACAGCAGAAAACAGGGTGACAATAACGAGGTGTCTCAAGTCAGGTAGAAGAAAGCCTGCATTGGAAGATTTTCACTATTTGTAATAGTTCTGTTAAGACTATTGACAACAACCTTGCTCTTTTTCTGTTTTTTAAAGTTAGTTTAGTAAGTTATGCTACCTCTATATCATTCAGTGTTTTATTTTGAGCAAAGATAAAAACTTATGCAATTCCTGAGTGTAGAAACTCCTTGCACTTATTTAAAATTTAGGAGAGAACATTTAAGCCACTCAGGTATGACAGTTTTCAGACTACTGAAATTCCTCTAACAGACATGTTTTCACACATTATATTTTGGGAGCTTTGGGTGCTGAAGGGCCAAATGTTTCCTGGACATTTTTTTTGGCCAACTTTAAATGTTCTATCATTAACTAGATAGTCACCAGATGTTTACAAGTTTTCTTTAGGGAAATACAACAACTCTATGAACTCTTTTAAGTCATGTTCTTAGCACATGTATTAGATGTTTAAGTCTTATTTTTCAACATTTATCGGGTATGCTCAGTATTGCGTATAATCAGTAGGTTTCATGAGTAAAAAGGACCATCTGTTACCAGTGTGTTTTAAGCAGCTACTACGTGTAGAACATTGAGCTAGATACTCCCTGCCGTGAAGGACCAGGGCACATTCGCTGTTTATCACTCCAATGGCTCACTTTATTGTAGTCACAGTTGACATGAGACGGTGAAATATCCAACATGCCAAAAATGCTCAGGCTTTTAATGCCAGGAAAATCATTGCTGGCATGCTCCGAGTATCTCTTCGATTCCGTTGTATGCATTCTCCCGGGTGGAGCCTCCATCTTCAGTTGTGTTGATGAAAATGCTTTTTGCTCTTTTAGTTACTAGGGACCGATATCACTGTTGATGAGAGTGCAGAGAGAAACCCTCCACATCTTTCAGTGTATAATTTAGTCCTCTGTAAATGCCTTCGTGTTTTCCAAGCAGAATGTGTGAGGTGTGCCATCTCCAACTCAGCTGCTACCCTGTACCTTTGAGAAAAGTCACTTCCCTTCACTTGTGGCCTAGCCGATGCCTGATAAGTATTGTCAGTGTGCAAAAGTCTTTACCCCAGAATGTTTAATTTATAGTGAATTGAGTGTGAACATTTTAGGAACACAAGTCTCTTTGTGGATGGGTGTTTTGTTAGCTGTACTTGTTGTTGCCCAGAGCCATGGGTTTTTAAACCCCAAATTATCCACATGGTGTGTCTTATTATTAAACTCCTTAGAATACATTTTTCTGATAAAGGAAATAAAAGAATGAGGCACATGTGGATGCACTAGGTAGAGTCTAGCAGTATTGTGATTCTGTACAGGATTTTTTTTAAATGACAATATTTACAAAACTTCTTTTTGAAAAATATCTTAACATTGCCTATTAACCTGTTGCCACTGATATATAAGAAATGTTTTTGTGTTTCTTACTAAAACACAAATGGAAGAGTGCAGTTTTTAAAATTTAGAAGTTAAGAGTTCTCTAAAGAAAAGTAGACTGACCCAAAACATTAGATCTTATTAGGATTTTTATGCAAAGAAACTGACATATAAATATGGAATAAACAGTGCCAATATTCATGATAAAGTGAGAACTGTAACATTTGGTTTTATTTATTCACCAGTTTTTATATGCATCCCACTGTTTTTTCTTAGATTTTTTGTTTCTTGGCATTTTTTCAAAATTGTCATTTAATTATTAAATTGTTTATTTTGGATGGAGATAAGATTTAAAGTTTTTGCATGTAAAATGTGTAACTTGCAAATTCTTTTTTTTTTCTTTTTTTTTTAACAAATGGAAGTAATTTGCTTGTTCTAGTAAACGTTAATTTTCAGGTTTCCCAGATACCTTAATCGTAACGATCAGTGTTGCACTGGCCAATATGTGCAAGCATATTGTTCTGCTCTGCTACTTACGTTCATTTGAAAGTGGACTTGCGGTTATGAAGAATTTATGAAAAATGTATTTCTTTTGATGTTACAAAAAATAGCACGCGTAAACCTGTTTTATGAAAACATGCTACGTGTCCAAAAATAAAGACCAAAATTACGTTTTGACAATTTTCTGAGTTTGTCTTTTGTTACGAACAGCGCTCCCCCTCCCCGCACTCCCTCACATGCTTTTTTTTCAGTGCGATTGGATGTGTTGCGTGGTCTCTTAGTAAAACAGGAAATATCCTGGCGATGAATTCCTCTGTCCTCTTCTTTCTAGAACACATTCTCTCTTTTACTCATAGAATGGCAAGTTCAATTGTGCGTTTGTTTCTCAATCCAAACAAGCCCTTGTTTGGCACTGTGCTAGAATGAATGACTACATGAGATAAGTGAATATGTCTGTTAACTGTTGTGTATGTGAACTACAAGATTATGCTTTGTCTTGTGAGTTGTTTTAAGAGCAATTTGAATTTTGATTTTATTTACAGAAGCTGCGCCTCTCCCACCCCTTTTGTTGGAAGCAGTGGAAAGCGGTCACCTACGGTGGTATGTTCTGATTTATCTTATATGAAACTCATTTTTGGCAGTCAAGGTGTCATGGATCTGTGTTTACTTTTGTCAGGTATTTTTACAGGCCTCTTTATCCTCCTCCGTATTCCCCAAAGACTCTGCTGGATGGCTGGATTTTTTAAAATATGAATTCTGGAAACTAAAGCTCTATACAGAATTTGGTTTCTATTCAACAGTACTCTGGGGAGTTGATTTTTCTTTATCCTTCATCATTTATGTTTGGCTGTGGCTCAGTAGTCAACTGGATGTGGGGCGTGTGTAAAAGGGGCAGCAATTTTGTCCTCATGGGGACACGTGGCAGTGTCTGGAGACATTTCTGGTTGGTACAACTGGATGGGAGTGGGACATTGGCATGGTGCGCATAGAGGTCAGGGATGCTGCTAGGTATCCTGTGATGCTTTCAGACAGCCCCCTACCACAAAGAATGACCTGGCCCAAAATGTCAACTGTGCCGAGCCTGAGAGACCCTGCTGCTGTAGATGATTTCATCTCTTGTAAAAGATACTGTGAATTAACTCCTTACTTTCGTAGTTTTTTATACCCATCTCGGATATAAGATTGTCTTTCAGAAGTAGTAGAGACATCCATTTGAAGCTTAAAAAAGTTAAGCTGATCATGGCCAACTTTTCTGGTATGTAAAACAAAGTACGGCCATGTTTTACATGAAAGTCAAGGCCAAAACAAGATTGAATAATGTTACATGGTACAGTATACGTCACTGGGCTGACATGAGTGATCATCTTCTTAGAGTACAGTTGAAGAAAGGGACATGAAAAGGGCTAAAATACTTGTGTTCTTCCATGTATTTTCATACACAGGCACTCAGCCGGGTAATCTAAGCTTGGTAAAATCAACCCTATGTGTTAATATCTGTTCTCGAGAATCGAAACAACATAAGATATTTATGGTTATTTCACACTGAAATGTGCTGCGTATTGTGACTCAAGGCTGTATTCTCACGCATCAGCCTTTTAGCAGCATGTAGGGGAACAGTTCTGTAGGCAGTCATTCTGAGTCCTAGGAGGAACTCCCATGGTTTTACATAAAGCATTTATTAAATAAGATTTATTTAGTCTGCTCTTAGAATTTCAAAATGAAAGAGGAGACCTAGATTTTTCGAACCTAATTTTCCTAGGTGAGGAAAATTAAAAAGTCATTTTCACTTACATTAGCCAGCTTGTCAAACAGGGTTAGAACTAAGCAACTAGGGAAGGTATCAGTTAATAGAACATTTAGTAGTACTTCACCCACAACCTAGGGCATCTTTTTTCTTCATTTCATTGTGACTCTTCCATGATCAAGGATAGCCCACATTTTCCAGAAAGAGGTACCACCTTTACCGACACTTGAAGTGGGATGCAAACGATCAGTAACCTTTCTGGGGGGACATAGTCATGGATGAAATAATTATAGTAAGTGCTCTATTGCTTCCAGTCTGACATTTCCACTTGAAAAGGCATCCAAGATGGGCATCTTATTAAATGCTGCCTTAGAGTCATATTTTAGGTTTGGGCTTTATCTCCCATAAACCTTGGAAGAGAGGTTGAAAAGTTCCAGCGGCTGGTACTTCCCACCAAGCGCATATAGGATGTGTTTGTACTTCTCTTTATGAACTTCAAATCACTTGCTTTGTCCTCAGAGAAACCGAGAAGTTTGTTTCATCTTTCCAATCCTGCCTTCCAACATGATGTAGCAAAAACTGGAATTTAGGAATAAAAAAGGTTGGGATATAAATCCCATTTGTTAGATAGCACTGAGGAATGTAGGTCTAGAATTATCAGGTGTTTCTGGTTAGGAGGAAGTTTTGTTTATTTAACCTTGCTGTGAATGTCAACACACACAGTCGCCAAATCAGTTAGCTTAGAACTACAAGCTGAGTTCTCTGTAACAGGAGCACTGAGGGCTAGAAGGTTTAAAATAGATGTCATATGATACCAATTATAACTCTGAAAATTTGCAGCCCTGAAAACCCATACAGAGTATAACCCAAAATGGAGGATGGCCCTGTTTTCTATGGCTTTAAAAACATTTTTATTACAATGTTTGCTACTTTTTTTTTCTTCAAGCTTTTAATTAAAGTTTTTTTGGCTCTCCTAACCCATTTCTATATCGTCAAAGGAAATAGAAAAGAAGCGGCTAGGATAGCAGAAGAAATCTATAGTGGGATTTCAGGTAAAAATACATGAATTTGTTCCCAATACTTTTTAAAAATCCTCCTGGATAATTCACATGAATAATATTTCTAGAAGGGCAATTTCATTTATACTTTGGCTTTGGGTAGTTTTAAAAAATTATTTAAAGTAGCAAATGGCGACTGCACCAACTTGTGAAGGATTTTCAGCTTTTTGCAAGTTAGTAGTTTTAGCAGTTATTTAAGAAGTAGATTAAGTAGTGGCTTTCTAAGAGTATTTTGAGAAATCTCATTTCTACTAACCAAAAAAATTACTTACACAGGGTTATTGTCTAATATTTCTAATCAAACTTTAACAATGCTTCCTAACAAGATTAAGAGTATCCTTGGAAAATAGAATGACCCATAAATTTGATTTAAAGCAGCATATGTGACGTGCTATATTTATTTTTGTGCTGTCATTTGCAGTTTGAATCGATTAGCCACTTGTCACCGTCAGGAAGAACCCTTCACTAAACCCATTTATACGTGGCACTGTGCAAAGCTCTGCAAACAAAGGTCATTATAATAGGAAATGCCAACATCCAGGTCAAACATTTTAAAGTCTTGGCTTTGTAGAATTTAGTATCCATTTCTTTCAAGAAACGATTTACCTTAATTATAGTGAGATGCTACAAAAGTAATTGAATCACATATTCTTGTCAGTGCTGGGATTATCACTTAACAGAGGAGTATTTATTCATAAACAGAGTTCAATTTCCCTGTGTGTTTTTAGCACTTATAGGGATTCTAGGGTTACATCATTATCTAGTATCCATTTCAATTTGCATCCAGGATTCTCTTTCAAATAGACTCATGCTATGTGATTCGAATACACTAGACGACTTTGAAGACACTAGATAACAGCAGTCTTATCCAAGGAAATAAGACCTCCAAAAACGAAGTAGCACAATGTTTCAATTAACTGGGGAAAACGAGAAGAACCTTGAAGTTTCAGGAAGTGTCAGAAGGCCCGGAGTGTGGAAAGAGGTTTCCTTTGGGGACTACATTTGTCACACATTTCAGGGAGGTATGTTGCTTAGACTGGCTAAAAAAAAAATAAATAAATACTTTCTCTAGTTTCAAGTTAAGCATGATCCAAAAAGCTGTTTTCTAATTTAATTTGTATATCTGGGCAGGGGCTTTTTAAATGTCTCAATAACCCAGTTTTGATATTTGCATGGATACATCATCCTCATGGTTTGTATTAGGTAAAGTCCAACAAAGTCAATATTGGCAAGAGTGTTAGAAATGTTTTCTGTTGCTCGTATGCACTATTTTTGTCTTTGTGGACCTTAAGTACACTCTTAAAAAGGTTTTATAATAGTCAAAACCCATGTAAGCATGGTTTAAGTCTGATTAAAGCCATAATACAGATATTTTAAATAGAGCTCATTCATTCTTTAGCTCAAATATCTTGATTTGTTCAAGCTCCTAGGATAATGTCCATTTAATTTGTATAGTGTCATAAAGCAAAAAATGTATTTTTTGATTATCATTAACAAGAGGCAGCAGGGAGGATGGTGCATGTTAATTTCTCAGTTTAATTTCCTTCCTGTAAACGTGCATGTGTGTGTTTGGATGGTGTGTGTGTATACATACACACACAAGTATATGCAGATTTGGTAAATAAGGCTTTCTTTGATAATGTATAAAGTAATGTGCTAGAAACAGTGGGTTTTACATAATTCTAACAGCGTGTTTTCTTTTGATACAGTTAGCAGTCAGATACTATACACTTAAAGCTAGACGTATTAAAAATCAAGAACAAAATTTTGTGTAAGCATTCAACTCAGACCAGAAGTCACCTTTGCTGTTCATTGGTCAAACAAATGTTTGTTGGGAAAATATGTGACATTTAATCAGTAAGTTAGCTTACCTGGTTTAAAAAAATCTCAGCCCAAGGTTAAATTTCTTGATTCCAATAGCCTATTATGTTCCTATAAACTATCATCAGTACTGTCAGAAGAACAAGCGGAGGGCAGTGAAAAACTCAGCTGGGACAGAGCTCAGCCTGTCATAGGTCCTGGCATTTTGTTTTTTTTTTGACTGTAAAATCTTTCTGGAATACGTCATTCACTATGTCTTTGTGGTTTAAATTATCCCATTTGTAGATAACTAATCAGAATTGAGTTAAGTTATTGTTGGCTTGCTGATTTTTTCAGGCTGCTTTGTGTGTAGTCTGTCATTAATACACATGTATGTTTTTAAGTTTGAAACAGTGTCATTGGCCCTTGGCATTACATTTAGAGCACCAGACGGATCACTGGATCCCACCTTCGGCCCATAGATTTTTCTGCAGGTACTCTCTTTCTTCTGAGAGATAACAGTGTATGATTTTTCAACCTTTGCTAATTTGGCCAGAATTGAAGCTGTATTTAGTACAGTGGTTTAGTCATCAAACTTGAGAAAACTATAGATGTAGGTTGATGATCTCTTTTCACAGTCTTTGGACCAAGATGCGTTTCAGGATTCAGGAGTTTTAGGGGATACTAGGAAGATTACACAGAGTGTATACTGTATATTTCATAGCACCCCCAGCAGGGCCTAGAGCTGCCTCCCATAATCAAACATGTTGCTGTTTCTATAGTGAACATGTAAATCTTCACACTAAGTGAAAATACAAAATAAAAATAGTAAATTGCTTAACCTGAGTCCTGGCCATGTTTTGCTGTCAAAGGAGTTTGCATCAACCTTAGGGAAAAGCTTGGTTTTCAGAACTTGGGGAATGTTATAATGGCAGATATGAGATTGTGGAACTATTGGACCCTCCCCCAAAAGGGGCGGCGGGGTGGGGTGGGGAGACTCTTTTAAGTTAAGTCTAAAAGATTGATTCTATTCTGTTACACTTAAAATCAGTTGTCCTTTTTGTTCTGAATCTGAAGGACTGACCTCTCCTTGACTCATCATTCTAACTCCTTTTTCCTATCCTTCCCATTCAGACAGATGCCCACTGTGGTTTATCTCCTGACCGGGGCTGACTGTTCTAGAGAGTATTCATTTTAACTCAATTTTATTATAATATTTTAGAGATATCAGGAAATTTGTTATAATATGTGTTTTTTTACAGTTACCTTTGTTACTTAAAATATCATTAATTCTGCTAGATCCTTGCCTATCTATATTTTGGTTCGAAATGGAAATTCCTTTAGAATTTTCTTTTCTTTGATAAATGTTGCAGAAGATATTGCTTCATACGATTTTGGAACTTGACTAAAGAGAATAAAGATTGTTCCATGTGCACTAGAGATTATAACCAGTTAGTTGACTTTTTAAAAATAATAAACCAGTTATCTTAAATACTTATTGGAATTACGAAGGCTAAACATTGCAAAAAAATATTTTAAATTACAATTTTTTTTTATCTTGAACACTTGAAACTCAGACAATTGAATTCCATCCGAACCAATTTTGTTATTGAAATCTATGAGTTTCGAAGGTGTCATGAAATTGTTATTCAGAGAGTGAGAAGTAGAGGTATAAGTCATACTCTGAGAAGAAGTCAAAGGCGAGAATGAAAAAGTACTTGAACATTTTCCATGCACCTCGTCAGGAACACGTAAACATATTTGTAAACTATCTTTATAACGTGCTTGCAGCCCTGTGACCCAGGCAGTCTGCCAAATAACTAAAAATAGACTGCCTTAGAAGAGAGTGACTGATTCCTACTTAAACATTCATTTATTTGGAGAGGTTGGTTGCTTATTTCCTGAAAGGAATGGAAAAACTCCCTAGCTGCCAAATAACTTTTATCGCTTATTTCTCACCATTAGCTCCAATTTGCAAAACAAGAATAAGGGTGAGAGAGTTCGCATTGAAAATAAGAGTAGGAAAACATGAGAGCCCACCTTGGCAGGGTTTTCTGGAAAAGGGTTTTGTGTGAAAAATCTTCGAGGTCCTTCGGAGCAAGTCCTAGAAAACAATGTGACTAGAAAGGTGACTTCCTCGAGAGTGGTTTCTCTCCAGTTGGGAAGCAAAAGTGATTTCTACATTTAGGGCGACATGAGAGATTTATTTTACATTATCTATAGACAGAAGGTGGATGTAGCAAAGCTCTCCAGACCAGTAAATCTGCCACGAGAACAGGAAGAATTTAAATACCAGTAGCTCTTAAAACCAGAACAGGTTGTGTTCCGGTCTCAAACTTTGGATTTCTGTCCTATTTCTGCCACTTACTAGAAGTGAGATGTCTTCATATGCGGCAAGGGGTTTGTCGTGCATTTGTGCATTTGGGGGTATTCTGATTCCTGAAGAGAGGATCTTGCCTTCCCCCCTCTCTTGAAAGCCGAGGGATGGGGGCTGTGGGAGAAATGCAAGTTTAGATAAGGGGCGCCTGAAAGGAGAGGAGCCTGGTATTTGACTCTCACATTGGAAGTCTGCTTAGGCATCTTACCGAAATGCCCCCTGGACTACTCAGATAGAAAAGAGAATTGAAAAGCAGTGGTGTGGCGAGGAGCCCAGGGCAACCCACCATCCCCCCCTTTCTTGGTGGAATGGAAGATGGCTCCACAGGCTTCCCGTGACCTCAGAAGCATGGGGTGGGAGCAGTGGGTATCAAAAGATGGTGCATTGATGGGAGACACGAGGAGAGGTGGTCAAATGCACAAGAAAGGGGCCGGGGAGTGACCCTGGTGTGAAGGGCAAACCCGCTGGCCAGGAGTGAGCAGGACCGGCCTCTCTCTGTTGACTGGGGAAGCATCTTCCCTGTCCTTGCTTCTCCCCACTCCCAAGGCGCCAGAGGAGCTTGCACCTAGAAGAGGGAAGTGGGGACATGTGTGAGAACACATCACACTTCCACCTCCAGCACTCAGGTGGCACAGAGGGCCATACTCTGCCCTGGGAGCGGAGATGACAGCTTTAGTGGACTGTATTGAAGTCTGGTGTAAATACAGACAAGTGCACAAACCCTAAGCGAACAGCTGGATGAATTCTCACAAAGTGGACACAAGCAGCTGCCAGGTCCCAAGGCCAAGACACTGCATATTACCAGCACGGCCCCCACCAGGCCCTCTCTTAGCCCCTGCCCCTCCTTTGGGGTACATCGGACTCCTAATACCCAAGGTGAGTTTGGCCCTTTTTTGAACTTTATAGAAAGGAATCACACAGCACATGCTCTTTTGTGCCTGGCTTCCTTCACTCTGTGTTAGGTTTGTGAGATCTCTCCAGGTTGTGTGTATGGAGCAGGTCTCGTGGGACAGATGAGCAATAGCAAGGTACTAGAAATAGGATGAAGACGTGGTGAAGGTTTCTGCTTCTCAGAAGGAAAGGGGATCCACGTGGAGAAAAGTTTTAGAAATAGTAAAGCCATTTCCTGTTGATATTCTAAATTAATAATAGCAAGTTTACCACTTCCATCTTGTTTTTATTTTTGAATCAAATAGTTATAGTACCTTCAGGTGACTTGGATTGTCTGGCTATTGTTAGAACAAAAGAATAAGAAAGCCATGGCTGTGGGTTTGCTTCTGACACTGGTCAGGATGCTGAGCTGCCATCCGTAGGTAAAGACTGCCCTTAAGACCCCAGTGCCTGCGTCCATTTCCAAGAGCAATTAGGCAGGGGATCACCATGTCTGACGCACACTTCACCCTGAATGAGATAGAGAGGTATTAGAAAAAAACCAAAGCTGACTACTCATCACATGCATACATTTTCTCATTATTCTCAGTTTATGCAAATAATAAATGTCCAAGAGATTTAAAAATACCCCACTCATCAACTTGTAACTAACTCAGGAACAAGTGGAGATACAAGCACAGTGTACTTTCATCTTAAAGTTTTTATCTGTTTTTGTTCTTATAAAGGCATTACACATTCACATCAGGAGTATGAAAACACTAGTGATTTTATTTATACATATAAATAATACACTCTTTAAAAAAAATTTGAAGCTAATTTCAAAATGACAGAGAAGTTAGGAGAGTGGTGTAAGAATTCCCACTTCTCTTTGCTCACAAACCCCCAACATATTTCCCCAACTGTCGTAATAATGTCCTTGATGGCAAAAGGATCTAATCAAGGTACACATGTTTCCTTTAGATGTTGTGTCTCATCAGCCTCCTACAGTCTGGAACGGTTCCCCAGTCCCTCTGAACTGGTTACAGGTCAATTATTTTGTGGAATGTCCTTCAGCTTGAGTTGGTTTGCAGTGTCCTCACGATTAGATTTGGGTTATGCATTTTAAGCAGGACTATCACAGAAGTGATGATGTATTTGTTCCATTACATTCCCACTGGTTGTACATGATGTTGCTCATTGTATTCCATCAGGTGGCACTCTGCCAGTTTGTTTCCATTTCTTCTAATGTTAACTTTGATCCCCTGGGTAAGGTGTTATCTATAATTTCGTTCCACTGTAGAATTACCCCTGTTCCCTTTATGACCATATATTTTGTGGGGCGATAATTTGAGGCAGATTCTATTATTCTACATTTCTAAGTTGGAGTTCTACTCTAAGAAAGAGCTTTCTCTTCTCCTAATTTATATAATAGATTCATTTTTATCAGTGAGGACTTAACAGGCTCCTATTTTATTTAATAGGAATTAAATTATTATTTAATCTATCATTATTGATTTGGATGCTCAAATCGTCCCATATTTGACCAGTGGAAGCCCCTTCGAGCCAGCTTCCATGTCTTTTTGATGTTTCCCATCATTCATTAAGCACTTCCTTCCTCTCTGGCAAGGTGTTTGAGGCCCACCTTATATTTTTCCTGGCCCTACCCTGGAATCAGCCATTCCTCCAAGGAGCCCTGGTTTAGGTGTGAGTGCACAGCGTGTATATAATCACATTTCATACCGCTTGCTCCAATTTCAATCCAAGCCTGTAGAGTTCATTCTAGCTTCCCCCCTTTTCAAAACCCAAAGCGCTAGAGAAGATAAAAAAAAGTGAATTTCAGTGTAAGAAGAGGGCTTACTGAAGTGTTTATAGCCCGTGTTCTCATTGATTGGAAAAGTTCAATCCTTGAGGCCTCGAGCTATTTCAAAACCACATAATTCCATCCTTGGTGGGATTGTTTTTGCAAAGTTTGCAGGTATAGGGAAACCTGGATTCTTAACACTATCAGGACCACCTGAAGGTTGGTAAGACAGGCCCTTTGTGTTAAATCCAAATTGTGTTACATGCTAGTCAATGTAGGAAGAGCTCAGTTATAATTTGAAGAATGCACAAATTTTGCAAACCTGAGTAGGTTTTTCTCCAAAGCGGCTGATTACCCTTAGTAGAGCGTTACTTCTCACGTGCCCATTTCAGCTGGTTAGTCCTGTTTGCCCACAGGCAATCGCAGGAAAAATATGTTCCCGGGGCAGCTCTGAATTTGTTCCCTAGAGCGCTGCCTTGCCGTGTGTACTTAACTAGGAAATTATCTCAAGCACCTGTCATCGTGGATGCATTTTCATCAGCCTACTTAGAGACCGAAGCGCTTGCTAAATACTAGATTACTATTGCCTCATTTTACAGATCAGGAAATTGAGGTTCAAATAATTTTAGCAACTTGACCATTTGGGCAGAGAAAGTGGTCAAGGTAGGACTTGAGCCCAGGCAGTGTGGCTCCCTTGGCCCCATGTTTAGCAATCACACTCAACTGTCCTCAACAAAGCTGTTTAGAGATAAACTTTTGGAGGATTAGATCATCTGAAAAATGACATCCTGCATTATGATAATAGATACACTTCATCACCAAAACGAAAGACAATTACCTAGGGAATTTAGAACACAACCATTTTCCCTGACCCGCTCGAATCTTCTTCATGCTGCATAGGATGCTGAGTCTTTGGGGTGGGGGTGAGGGCGAGAGGCAGGAGAAAGACGCAAGTGGGGAAGCTCATTGTCCAAATTTGCCCTTTATTTTGCTTTATTCAAAGAGTGATTCAAACACTGGGCAATATTTATATGAACTACATCCATTGCTTGCTAAAGCTGCCCCCAAAAGCCAGAGATGATCTGCGCCTTCTCTTTCACCCACCACCAAACTAATGGACTGTACACTCAGTGGCCTGTCAGACTGAAAGTGTTTGACAAGAGAGCCCGACGCTTGGTACAAACTTCCTTCCTCTTCTTCCAAACGTCCTCTTACAGTGGGCGGGCCATACGACCAAGCTGCATGAAGAAGACTCAAGACCTTGACTTTCAACTTGATTTGTGTTTCAGACTGCTGGGCTGATCGATCCCCGCTTCATGAGGCTGCGGCCCAAGGGCGCTTACTGGCCCTTAAAACTTTAATTGCACAGGTAAGTAAACCGAAGACATGATCCTTTGTGCTTATGATATAATCAAGCACCATCCTTTATTAGCTTTGCCTGTAGCAGAGGTCTTGCTCGCTGGGTCCCAGCATGGCCATTCGAGGTGTATGTACTCTCTTGCAACTCACCCTTCGTTTCTCCTGCCTCTCCTTTCTTGGGAAACTGGCTCATTTTCTGCGCAGTTTCATCCTTCCCCTTCTGGGGCCTCCTTTACCTCATAGTTTCCCTGTGAGTGTGATGGAGAATGCCCTCAAATTAATGTCGCACTAACTCACCTTATACTCTCCCAGTGTTTCTTAGTAACAGCAGCCCTGAAGCTTCATTAGTCAGCTATTGCTGTGTAACAAATTACCTCAAAGCATACTGGCTGAAAACAACAAACACTTAGATTCTTATAGTTTCCCCGGGCCAAGGAACGGCTTAGCTGGGTGAGTCTGGCTCCGAGTCTCCCACAAGCTGTGAAGTATCAGCCAGGGCAGCAGTCATCTCATACCTCAACTGGGGGAGGATCTGCTTTCAGCCTCACTCATGTGATTGTTGGTCAGCGTCAACTCCTTGACAGATGGATCTCTATAGGGCTGCACCTGTATCACAAGGTGACAGCTGGTGTCCCCCAGAGATAGAGAGCATGAGAGAATGCCTAAGAAGGAAGTCTTAGTATAGCCTAATCTTCAAAGTGACAGCTCATCACTTCTGCCATATTCTCTTCATTGGGTGTGTGTCAATAAATCCAGCCCACACTCAAGGGGAGGGGATAATACAAGTGAGCCAATACTAGGATTCAGGGATCACCAGGAGCTGTCTTAAGGGCTGCCTACCTCAGTGGTATACTATTTCAAGAGCAAACATTCAAATAGGTTGACAGATGAGTAAATCTTACTCCTTTGGGAAGGCTTATTAAGCTCTTAGTTATCAAGGCTACTTTATTTTTATTTATGACTGTATCCCTAGCACTTAATAATGAATAATGGCCTAGAAAATATTTGTGACATGAATGAAAGTGCGCATGCTCCATTTACTTTGTTTTAGAGTCGTTGTGTGTACAGAGTTGGTGAGTCATATCTTTTTTCCACATCCCGGCTACCACCGAAACTGGCCTCCTTACCATTTTGAATTTAAACAGCTGAGCACACTGCTCTTTATTTGTGTACCTTTCTCCACCCCCCCCTTTGTGAGTTGTGTTAGTTCTCAAGAAAGTACAAGCAAAAAGGAAATAGTACTACCAGTAATGATCAAATAGGTTTTGTACTTGATTTTATCACTTGATTATTTATTTTAAGCATTTTACATTTTATCTGCTTTGATTATTTTAATATGTAATATATTCACATAGTTAAAAAATTGTAATGATATAAAAAGGTACACACTGAAAAGTCTTGGATCTAACTCCTCCCTCAATACTTCTAGAAGAAGTTTTAATCAACTTAATTTTGAAATGACTTTAAAGAAGCATTGCAAAGATAGTACAGATCCATCATACCCTTCACCCAACTTCTAGTGTTAATATCTTGCATAACCGCGGTACTTCAATCAAAAATAAGCAATTAAGGGATTAAGAAATACATAATAGTCTCAGAGATGTGAAGTACAGCATGGGGAATGTAGTCAATGGTATTGTAATAACTGTATGGTGCCAGGTGGTGACTAATTGGGGGATCGCTTCGTAAATTATATAAATGTCTCACCACTATTCTGTGCACTGGAAACTAATAAAGAATAACACTGAATGTCAAACTGTGATTGAAAAATAAAATTAAGAAATTAACACCGATACGATGCCATTAACTAAACTACAAGACTAAAGGGATTACTTCAGTTTTCCTATTAGTGTCCATTTTCTCTTCCAGTCTCGGATACCACATCGCGTTGAGCATGTCTTTAGTTTTAACTCTGCTTCGTAAGCACGTTGGGTTTTTTAGGATGCTTACATGTGTGAGGAGCATTCCTCGTGGAGAAGTTCAGCTTTTCCTTAGTACACCCCCACTTCTTTGCCTTTACACACTAGCCGAAATGTGTTATTCTATTTTATTTTTTACTTCATTTCACATTAAGATGGTGTGCTGAGTAAAACATTAAACTGAGGAGCAAGAGCTCCTGGTTTCCACGCTGGCTGTCACATACAGCTGGCTGGGTTGAGGGAGGGTGTCTCAAGTCTCATGAATAATTTGAACTTTCCGCTTCTTCATTTTCTCACGCACAGTGGAGGGGATTCGGATGTTCCTTCAGGCCTGTCCAGCATTACATTTCTACAGTTCCAGGGATTCTGAAAGTTTGTGCTGATCAGGATTTTCTTCTAGCACATGGCTGCCACCTTGTGGACTAGCCCCTTTTTATTTTCTTGAAAAGGAATTCTGTATGGGAAAAGGAAAAGGGAAAGATTTTTTCTAATCGTCTTAGATACCCAACTTGAATATATAGCACAGCTCTGGAGTAATGACGTCATATTCAGGACATGAAAATGGACAGAACTAAGGAGGCGCACAGAGGTTCTACGATGAAGGGACAGGCAGTAGTGGGAAGTGACAGGCAGCACCACAAAAGCCTGGCAGGAGATAGTGGGTACTTAGGTTGGGGTTTGGGGTTCGGGGTCAGGCACTAGCTTGGCAGGGAATCAGAAACAGAACTCAGCTGCGAGGGATTTACCGGGGACTTAATTCCTTCCACAGATAGAAAGTAGGAATCATGGCGGGAGATGGTCAGGTCCAGGCTGTCAAAATCAGGGTGCAAAGTCAGAGTTGGTCAGCAGCTGGGCTGACCCTAACCTCTGTCACCTGGACTCCAGGATGAAGAAGGTGGAGCACGGCTGTATGGGGAGGGGGAGTGCGCTAGGGCTGCGCCGAGCCACTGGGACCTGGGTAAGGAGATGGGGTTAGGAGAAGCCCCTGGCCCCAGACCCTGGTGGCTGCAGAGCCCCCTGCATGCTGTGGAGTCATGGTGGCAGCAGCGTGGATCCTGGGAGCGCTACCTACTTTGTTTCCTATGCTTAAAACCTCGGGCTCACTCTTTTCTTCCCAATCTGATTAGAGTACTTTAAGTGTATTTTTTCTTGTGATTTCCTTAAAAACATTTTCTTTTCTCTAGCTTATTGTATTATAAGAATACAGTATATAATAATAGAACATACAAAATATGTTGACTTTTTATGTTATCGGTGAGGCTTCCGGTCAACAGTAGGCTGTTAGTAGTAAAGTTTTGGGAGAGTCAAAAGTTACACTCAGATATTTGACTGTGCAGGGGGTCGGGGTCCCTAACCCCTGCATTGTTCAAGGGTCAGCTGTACTTTTTTTTTTGCCTTCCCAGCTTGAAATTTTGTATGCTTTAAGCCTTAGCTAAATACTACCTCATTTGCAAAGTTTTCTCTTATTCCGCGAGCCAGATTCAAGGATGCCCCATACTCCCCATTGCAATTTGAACTTGTCTCCAGTATAGCAATATATTCTTGCTGCCTTTCCCCCCATTTCTGTTTCCTCACTAGGCTCTTGGAGGAGAGACACCCATATCATAAGCTTTGAAGACTCAGGTACTAGCACATTGCCTGGCCCGGAATGCCAAATAAGCATTTGATGAATAAATAAATTCAAGGTTCCCATGCCATATTTCGACTCCCCTGGTCACGGGTTCTACTCTGTACGATCCCCATAGACAAATTGAAATGTGTCCGACAACGTTGCTTTCATTGCTATTGTTGATGCAGCCTCTAACCCACTTCTCTCCAAATTGTAGGGTGTCAATGTGAACCTTGTGACAATTAACCGGGTCTCTTCTCTCCACGAGGCGTGCCTTGGAGGTCACGTGGCCTGCGCTAAAGCCTTATTGGAAAATGGCGCTCGCGTGAGTACCGCCCCCTCCCCGCAGGACTGTCTGTCTGCCCAAGTGTCCCTGCCACCATCTAAAGAGATGTGACCTTCCAGACTGCCTACCCGCTGTGGGTACACGGGTCTGGCCCTATCTGTGTCCACATCCCCGCATGGTCAGGAAGACACTGCTGCGTGCTCTTCTCTTAAGCCTCTATGCCCATGTGCGAACGTGCAAATGAGGTCATTCACAGATATCTTTCAAAATCGTGATGCTAACTTTTAAAAAATCAATTGAACTGAAGTAATTTGAAAAACGATCTCGGAAAACTTCTCCTAATACATTAAAACACATTTGAAAAGAATAACAGCAACAAAAAACTCACTCTTAAATTCAAAACTCTAAACCTACAACTATGTTTACTGAGCAAAATTATTAGACTAAATGAGATTTTAATAAATAATACATTGAAAAAAACTACAAAATTAACTTTATCTTATTTTTAAATTCTCTTTTTTTCTTCCCAAGGAGCGACTGAGGTGCTGTATGCAATCAGATACCAGAATAGGATTATAAAATTTAAACTTTTGAAAACGCCGATGACATTTATTTAGTTAGTTACCAAATAGTTTTGTTGCTAATTTTGTTTTTAAACTCAGTCCTTGCATGGTTTCATGAGCTGCAATGTTTTTTTAAGTGCTTAATGAAGACTTTCTTTGCATTTTATACGGAAGTTGCGTTTCTATATGTAGAACTGACGGTCAAAGCCTTCCGTGGGCAAAGTGACTTTCCTGATGTCATAGTGGTTGTGTATTTGCATAGTGGCTTCTTTAAGTTACCACTTAGCTCACGTGTAGTGATAAGGGCAAGGTTAGGGGAGGGCCATTTCCTTTCAAACTAGATGGCTGGAGTCACAGGCAGACTGTGGGTGAGAAATATCTAACAACATTGGGTCTCAGAGGAATGTATGCTGATACAACTCTGGGAGGTTTTGTGGGTGACAAAGATAAGAATAAGACACGGTCCTTTGTCTTTGGCAATCTTGTGAGGGAACAGTAAATACATATTATATTATTTAACATTTAAATCAGAACGAGAGAAGGAACAAAGTTGGTCTATCAGTAGAAAATTCCTCAAAATTGACACTCCCGTGGGTACCTCAGACGCATTGTATCTGAGACTGTGCTTATCACGTTCTTCTTTCTGGGGCCGGCTCCTCCTCTTGGATTCCCAGCCTCAGAGACCAGGTGAAAGATATCCCCGGTTTCCCACGCTCCAAACCTGGATCATCCTTCTACTTCCATCTCATCTAATTAATCACAATGTCCTCCTAATTTTTTTTCCTAAATGTTTCTCAAGTCTGTGCTCTCCTGCGTCCTTTTCTTATAATGATCTAAAGCATTTATTGTTGTATCAAAATTATCTCTTTTTGTATTTGTCTTCTATGGTAGAATTCAACCTATTCAACAAGAGGCAATCGTCTTGCTCACCTTTGTTGCCAAAACATTGGCATCTAATAGATGCTCAATAAATGTTTGCTGACCTGAACGGAGAGAGAAACTTATAGAAAATCAAATTAGAAGACCATCTGGACTGAGGAAGAGGATAATACTTAGTAAAAACAAATCAAACCAGTTCTACCAATTATTTTTTAGGAAAAATGTAAATAGGTTAGAAGTCCCTAGAGTGTATAAATTTATACACATTATTTCCTCTCCTTGTCTGTCTCTGCCATCTTAGCATCTCATCTCTAACTTTCCATTTTAATGGGGCTGCCCTGGCACTGTGGAGGTATACTTTTTTATTTCTGGAACAAGGAAATTTAGGATCCCGATTATCACAAGCCTATATCCTTAGTTGTTGAGGCAATATGGTTTGACAGCAAGCCCTCATCATCCTACATTTCCATCCTATCAGAGGCTCCACCCCAGAATTCCTTGTTCCCCTGATGTTCTTTCTAATCTATTGCTAATACTCAGAGATGCTTCCCAGCGTGCTCTTCTCCAAGTGCCTCCTACATCTGTAGAAGGCACCAGGTTGGAGATACCATGTCGATGGCAATTTTCTTTGTGCTTTTCATTTGGTCATGGTCTCTTTGGGAGTCATTGCAGGCATATGCAATTTGGATAGATTCTAGTAATCGGAAATCTATAGAAAGACAGAATGTAGGAAATTGCCGAGGAGAGTTTTTGCAAGCACTGATTTTGGGACTTTAAGCTAGCTGGTTTCTCTAGTATTTTTGGTTTCTGCCATGTTTGTTCATGATTGAAAGAGTCAGTTCCATATTAATGGAAACTGGAAATAATTGTTGTTGCAAATGTTTATTGAATGTTTACTGGGCCCCAGGCAATGTTCTAAGTGTTTAACATATAGTAACTCACTTGACGCCCAATAACCTCACAGGGTACATTTTTTTATGATCCTCATTTTACAGGTAAGGAAACCAAGGCAAAGAAAGTTAGTAGCCCAACCAAGATCTCTAAACAACAACAACAACAACAACAACAACAACAACAAAGAGAGCTGGCATTTGAATCCAAGCTAATGATTTCGTAGGTCATGTTCCTAACCACCATACAGGACCACTCCTCAATGGTTATGAGGTTCCTAAGAAGCTTTGGAATACTCATGAATACATTTTAAAAGCTTTGTACCTTTTTGCCCCATTTGAGATATTATTTATAGGTGACAGTTGATAGGCTACTGGTAGCTAAATAACATAATACTGTAATGATGTAGAGTTCCCTTCCTCATTCACCAGTATGGGAAATTTCTCCAGGCAATATACGGGAATACAACTTGGAGCTGGTGATAAAGAAATAGCAAATCCTCTGAGTCTCTCTGCCCATCATTAGGTCAATGGAGTGACGGTTCACGGAGCCACGCCCCTCTTCAATGCTTGCTGCAGTGGCAGCGCTGCATGTGTCAATGTGCTGCTGGAGTTTGGAGCCAAGGCCCAGCTCGAGGTGCACCTGGCTTCCCCCATCCATGAGGCAGTGAAGAGAGGTAAATGCGCCATCACATTACACACAAAACATCGGTGGACGCACTGCAATCTGCATGTGGTATAGTGTTCACCGTGCAAGCATCACCCAGAACTTCTTCACCGGTAGGCTATATGTGGCTTAGAAATCCCACAGCTGTAGCTTCAATTTGCCTAAATCTTCAGGAAATACCTCTGGGGCATGAAACGGCTCTTCTTACAACCTGGGAATGGCTTTCTGTTCCAGATGTCCCATTTCCTGGGTCCCGTCTCTCTGCAGGCCTTTCTTGAGGCTCTTTGCTGGTATTTTGGTGGCAGCTGGTGCAGTAAAGACTGCAGGGGTGACTTCCATGAGTCATACTTTGCTTATTGTCTCTGTCATTACTAAAAGAGAATAGCTCGTCCCCCAAGCCCCCTGAAACATCAACCACTAACGTAAAGTAAATTATGAAAGTGTCTGAAAGCCAAGGCTGATAGTCTTTCTAATGAAAGATTAGATGTAACTGTCCGCAACAACCAATATATTCTAGATGAGCTGATGACTTCAAGGTCATTAGTTATTGAAAAAAGTTTGCAAATTTAAAAAGCATAGCAATTGGAAACCTCGAAGTTGACTCTAGACTCCTGTGTTGCTTTTGAAATGAGAAAAATGTAAAATTAAGGAATTTTAAAATTACATGCATAGATTAGACATGAACAAGAAGATTCCATCGAAAGGCCAAGGCCATTTGTCAAAAGTTACACTTAAAGAGCAACATTTCTGTGTTACCCAGTGGTGGAGTTATTCTCTTATATCAAGTTCAGAAATACAATGGAGAAGTTAGAACACTGTAGAACGATGACCTTGCTGGTATAATTGGAGACAAAAGTCTTTCTTTCAAAAGGCAATAGTTAAAGATTTGCCCCAGTTTATTAAACATGTCACTTGGTAATTTTTTTTTTGCAGTGAATTACTATGAATGTTACAGAAGACCCAAATCTCAATGTACCTATGGTTTTGATATCCTATACATATTTAATAAACATTTATTAATTAGTAACAGATGTTGGCCATTTCCCAAAGTAAGTCCTTTAAATTGTGGAGAAATACTCTACTTTGGAAATGATACAAAAGTCTTTAAAATTTTTTATTATTAATTTGAAGTAAAAATTAATCTATTATTCATATTTCATCCAAACATTTAAAAATAGGTAAATATTGGAAATGGTTTGAATTTCTTGAGTAATTCTGTAGTGCTTAGCTGGTTATATAAGGAGTGTTTGGTATCTATGTGCCTACAAAATATATATGTTTATTGTAAACACGTGGATTCATGTGTCTCTACATATTATTTTTCTATATTATAAAAGCATGTTAGGGACCAATGTCAACAGACTGGAAGGATGAATAGCAAATTCATTATTTTAGATATTGTTACAATAATGCTAATCATATGACTTTTAGATATTCATTTTTTAACTTCCTGAGAATATTTAAATTTAACTCAAACTAGGCTCAGTTTCTTCTTTAAAAAAAAGGATGGGAATTATTCAAAAATGTTTATTAAATACTCTATATTTACCAGGAAGTTTTAGGTACTGATTAGATATTATTTTTGGATTCTTACAACTTTAAACCTCTATGAACAGGCTGGGTCAGTATGAATCAATACATTGACATATCGATGCTATAATCCAGGCATAATATTTACTTATGTGAACAAATAGTTTGAATCCATGGAATCCTTATTTGTACATTTTAATGCATATATATACTTAACTTAGAATTTATGATAAATCAAGCAGGTTTGAGACGAAGTTTACTTCTATGTTATCTATAAAGAAAAGTTAAGTTAATCAGTGATGATAAGATTTTTTTTAAAAGAAAATATTTAAATCTTCAAAGAGAACAAATCTATTACAAGCTTCCATTGATACCTCATAAGCATTTGCTCCCGAATGAATCATTCATATGTTGCAAATTAGCCAAGTCTGTCTATTCATCGGGCAATCTCTCTAAGGAGACTACTCGTTAGCACAGTTCTTGTTAGCCATTGAATTTGAAAGTATATTTAAATATATTCTATACTTGAGGTTTTTAATTAATTCTCATAGGTATCTTCCAGGTTAGCCAAAATAAGGAGGTTTTTACTGCATGATGCTGCCATCCACCCAGTTTTTCATGCATAGGTGAAGAAGAGAACGAGAGAGTTGTAATGGAGAGTGATCAGGGGTGGGCCTTGCATTTGAGCACTGGCTTTTCAGAGCAATAATAGAACGAGTCATTTACCCCTCTGGGTCTTGTGGCCTCCATTTGTAACTGGTGGCTTCATTTTAGAGGATTTCGGCTGTGCTCCTTGGAGACCTTAGTTTAGTTGGAGGTACCTCAAAGGCTGCAGAGGAATTTAAGTGGGGGAGGCGTGGGCATGCTTCTCTTTCTAATGGTTTTATTTTGGAGCATTCTCAGATTTTCCCTCCCCCTCAAAAAATATTTTTTCTGCTTAAAAAATAATCTATGTTATTTCTGAAGCCTATTCCGGATAAGCAACCCTATAATTCTGTGAATAGTCGGTATTTCCGTTACTTGAGTGAGGTTATCTTGTATTTCGCCAGGTCATAGAGAATGCATGGAGATTCTGCTGGCAAATAACGTTAACATTGATCAAGAAGTACCTCAGCTCGGAACTCCCCTGTATGTGGCCTGCACCCACCAAAGGGTAGACTGTGTGAAGAAACTTCTAGAATTAGGTAACTTTCAGAAATCTTGTCATAAGAACCTATTAACCTGTTGGTTTTCCATGGTTTCAAAGATGAAATGCCTGTCAGGCTGGACAAAATTCTGACATGTGATGTTTCAATGAGTAAAACAACTTCTCCAGAGAAATGAGTATCTGTATTTTTTAGTTCTGCTTCCTTTGATATTGGCTCCATTTACTTGGTACGGGGCTCCTTGGTGGTCTCAAGAGAGAGCAAGAGTCTCTTTCCCATAAGTCCTAGGGGAAAAAACAATTGTATTTCATTTGTTCTTTTTGAGTCACATGCTCATGTCTGAACCAATCATGGTGGCCAAGGGAACACAAGGCATTGATTGGCTTGGGCCTAGATTTTGGCCTACACTGCAGTTGTTGGGCTTCACTTTAGATCGATCCTGCTAAGTTATTTAGTAATAGTTTTTTTTTTTAAATCTAAAAGGCATGTAAAGAAACAGAGTCCAGAGAAGAGAAAATGTCTTGAAACTATTATTCGTTTATAGATTCCCCAAAGTTAGCCACTGACATAAAGATAGAGATTGTAGTAAGAACATTTAAATAAGAAATTTTATCTCCAAGATTTTTCTTGTCTTTTATCTGCCATCATATACTGCTCCCTAGAGTAATTCATAAATCATTTTTGTGAGCCCTGAATAATATAACTACTAAATTAACTTAGTTTTATCCTTTGCCAAAAATCAAAGTAGCTCTATGTAAAAGAGGCTGCACATATTTAATTTTTATGTCACAAAGTTCATATGGAAAAGCAAGTACCTAAAATGACTAAAAATATTTTTATTTACTTTTCTCATCACGATATTTTGAAACAGTCTTAATAGACATTGCTGAGGTTCTAGGCTTATGTCACATTTTCAAAGATTTGTCGAGTACGTCTGGCATTTAAGATATCTTTATCTACTAGACTCATTGCGTTTCTACTTTTAACACTTGGTGTGGAATTGTGGTCATCTGCTTTGTTTAGGAGCCAGCGTTGACTGTGGCCAATGGCTGGACACCCCCCTCCACGCCGCAGTGAGGCAGTCCAGGGTGGAGGTCGTCCACCTGCTGATAGACTATGGGGCTAACCTGAGGTGCAGAAACGCTCAGGGCAAAAGTGCAGTTGACCTGGCGGCCCCAAAAAGCAGCGTGGAGCAGGTGCTCCTGCTCCGAGAAGGTAAGGAAGGCCTGGGTGCCCATTCTTCTTCCATGAGCACATCTGCTCTCTGTCCTTTCTGTCTCGTCGATATACTTTCTTATCTTTTTCTTTTTCACTTTTTAATTGGAACTGGCAGGTAGGAGGTGGCAAGTCCTAGCATCACTGAGACGGGATTTTATATGCTGTATATAATCACTTATAACCCATGAACATGTACATACAACTGGTATGTCGTTTTGTATTTTCCATGACAAGAAAATAATCAGAGAAGTTTGTTTCCACCGTGAAAGTTTGAACTGCCACATCTATCCTGGCATAAGCACACAATTGAGCAGACCAAAAGTCTGCTTTGTAATAACTGGAGGCAGTTCGGTGGAAATTAGAAATACTTGAGTTAGAGATGATAAGGTGGACTTCGAGTGTGTATTTCAGAAAGTAGAGTAAATGGTCAAGTTGTTTGCCTGTTCTCCAAATGAGAGAGTAGACAGATCCGCATTCTTTGTTGCCTCGTTCCCATTTCCACCATGAGCTAATACAACTACAGATACCAGAGGAGGAAAGGCAGGCCTAGAAAATGCTCTGGAGTCCAAATTCAAAGGCAAACCATGCTATGACTGTACAGAAAGAGAATATCATCAGAATCTATTTTGATTATTTGTATGTGCAGGAGAATATTAACGATAATAGTAATTATTCGTCTTTACACATGTCAAGCGCTGAGCTAAATTCGAAACATAGATTAATCTCCCTGAATTCTTAAAACTTTAAAGCAGCAAGAACTTCACAGTAACTGGTGCTGTCCCAGCTGCAAATGGGAAAGAGAAGCATAAAGAGATTGGCTTATAAAAAGTCCCACGGCTACTGAGAAGCGGAACCAGAGTTCTAACCAAGCAGTCTGACCCCAGAAAGTGCACTCTTAATGTTATGATGGCCCAATCCGGAATCTTCTGAAACCATTTCTAGTCGGGAAGGGTTTTTTTTTTTCACTCACCAGTTTCATTTTGTGAAACCACTCCCACACCTTATATACTTTCCAAGTGGGATGCTCATTTCAGTAGTTTTAGGAATACTCTCTAGGTCCCTGCTTCTTCAGCTTTAATGAGTATGGAAACACCAGGAGATCTCATTAAAATGCAGATTCTGATTCAGCAGGTGTGAGGCCACACTTTGAGTCCCACTGCTCTAGATTATTTCCAATAGTCCATGTCATTCATGATCGTTCTTTTATTTGAATCTCCACTTCAAGACTTAGGGTCTTCCTTACCACCCCCATTTGGAAACACCAGGTACTTTCCAATTGTTAGCTGAGAGTATGATTGATAGCAGTTGTCACATTTCCTCTTTCCTTCCATCAAACATGTTTTCAGATCCAGGATTTGTATTTTTTCTTTTTTTAATTAAAAATTATTGGGGGGACATTGACTAATAAAATCAAATAAGTTTTAAGTGTACAATTCAACAGTACATCATATATATATTGTATTGTACGTTCACCTCCCAAAGTTAGATTTCCTTCTGTCACTAATATTTGACCCTTTATCTCTATGTACCTCCCTCCTCCCCCACTTCCCTGTGGTAACCAGTAATCCACTGTCCACGTCCATGAGTCTCTGTATATTTGTCATGTTCATTTGTTGCTTTCAGTTTTATATCCCACGTATGAGTGAAGTCGTATGGTTTTCAACTTTTTTTTATAAGCAACTTCCTTTGTCCTCTGTCTTCATAAATATAGCCACTTGCTCTAGAAGGATGAATATCAGCAACTTCAGAGTACACTCTGGTGTCTGAACTTGCCTAGGCAAACTGGACAGTTGGTCTGCATTCCTGTTCTCCAGAGGAGCTTTGGTTGGGTGATGGGTAGAGATACTTTTCATTCCTGCTTCCTAAGATTTTAACTAAGGGCAGCTGTTTGTTCCTCCAGGTAGCTTTCTATCACATGGATGCCCCTTGGCCATATCAATGCAAATGCTATCTGGCATTTTACAGATGCAGTCCACCATTTCTCGTGGGGTACAAGATGCTGGTCTAGTAGGCTTTTCTCAAAAAGGAAAACTTTGTATAGTCCAGTAATTATATAGATCTACTTGAAGAGATATGTACTGATAGATCTCTGATAGATCAGGTTAAGAAATAGTAGGACCTTCTAAATGCCACCGTATAACTAGTATTCCAGCCCAAAGCTCATTTACCCTACTCAACCATATTTTGGACTCTCATTAGTTTACTTTCCTGCAGAACTTAAAGCCACTCAAAGCCATGGGCATGATGACTTCAGGAGACTCCATGAGATGGAGGCTCAGGGTATAATGGTATCTGGGGCCTGTCTGCAGATCCTCTGTTGAGTGGAGATCCTTGAGAGAATGGAGGGCCCTCCGAGTGTGAGTTGGGACCCAGCCAGCACTGCTTCCTAGGCCCCTGGCACATTTCCTGACACTTCCTCTGTGACCACATAGGCCTGCTACCTGCTGACACTCTGTTAGCAATTGTCCCTTGCTTTGCAGCAATGTCTTGAGGTCCTGAATGTTCACTGCTTCCATTTGCTTTTTCTCCTCAGTCAGTATATCAATTCCATTGGTACTTGTGGTACATTAATGAAGTGTATTCCCTTTAGACCCCGTACTTCATTCCTAACTTGCCTCTCGTTAGCCTCATTCTTCAGTATCAGTACTACAATATCATCGGCGGCTCCACTTAAAGAAACATGTGCCCATCCAAGGGACAAACTGGGATCCCTGTAGTCATTGAGTGTCTGCTACCTCACTCTCTAATTCCTACACAGATCTAGCTTCTTAAGCTTTTAGAAAGTTTCAGCCTCTCCTTTACCCGACCTCTGCCCCACTATTATGAGGTTCACACCATTTTAATTCCTTCCTCAGGCCCACCTGCTCTCTCCCAGCTCTGCCGCCTGTGTGTCCGGAAGTGCTTGGGTCGAGCATGTCATCAAACTATCCACAAGCTGCATCTGCCAGAGCCACTGCAAAGATTCCTCCTCTACCGGTAGTCCCAGCTGTCCATGGGAAGGTCTTGTAGATAATCGGGTTATTGCCTGCTGTACCCGGGGTACCTAGTGTAGACACTCAACAGCTAGACTCATGCTATCTGCAAATGAGCTAAGCCAGTTAGAGTCAATTCCTGATGAATCAGAACACTTGGGGAATTGGAAACTCCTGGTTTGTTTAATGTTCTCATTAAGCAAAAACCTTTTCGTTTTTAGCTCTTATTGTTAAGAACCTTTAAAAGACTGTTAGTAGAGTGAAAATAAGTTATTTTTGAAGACATAATCTTCAATTACCTAAGGGTCAACATTCTGAATATCATGCAGACACATGGAAATGAATAAGATTATGATAGATCTAAGTATTCCAAGATGTGTTCCTGATTTAGTTCCTCCCTCCTCCCCCTTTCTTTCCTTCTCTGAATAAATCTCTGCTGTAATTTTGATTTCCTTGCCTTTTTCTATATATAAAAATGCTAAATGCTTTAAAAACATCAGAGTTGAGACTTCCAGTTACTGAGGACCCGGTTGATAAGAGATGTTGGAAGAGATTAGCTCACCTGGAGGTTGGGATCTATTGCTCATCCCTTTTGATATTAGATGCTGTTCTTTGAAGTAGATTGAGCAACACTGCACACTCCCACTATCTGAACCCACAGGCACAGTGTGATGCATGTTGCAATGCAAGCATCTACCAGCTTATTTTCAAAGTCAAGAATCCCAGGGATTTTGAAATAATTACATGTTGATGCCAGTCCCCAAGATGGGCTCAATGCTGGGTCAATATTATTTCTATGCATAGGGGCCCAAAATAATCACAAAGGTATACTCTAATAAACAGCCTTCCTCTCCTTTTTTCTCTTCTCCTGCCTCTCCTTTTATTTCTTCCCAACCTCCTCTCCTTCTGCCCCCCCTCCTTCTCCTTTTTGTAAATTTAGAATATGAAAATTAAATAGACTTTTAATTATTTTTGTAAATACTCCTGTCATGGTTCAGTGACTATAGTAACATAAGCTTCTAAAAAGAAAATTTTCTCTCAGATTATCTCCTGAGTGTTACAAACATGTATTTTTCCCCCCCAGTTTTCCAAACCTTTGATTCTCAACTGGGGACAATTTTGCCCTACCACCACTAACTTCAGGCACATTTGGCAAAGTCTGGAGACTTCTTTGGTTACAACAACTGGGAGGAGGGATGCTACTGACATCTAGTGGATGGAGGTCAGAGGTGCAGCTGATCATCCTACAAGGCACAGGACAGTTCCCCACAGTAAAAAATGATCACTTCCAAAATGTCAATAGTGCTGAGGTTGAGAAACACTGCTCTAAACCTGTGTTATTCAATAAAGAAGCCACTAGCCACATGTAGCTATTGAGCAGTTGAAATGTGGCTAGGTTGAATTGAGATGTGCTATAAGTATAAAATATGCACTATATTTTGAAGATTCAGTACAAAAAAAATGTGAATTATTTCATTAATGGTTTTGAGGTTGATTACACATTGAAGTGATACTATTTTGAATATATTAGGTTAAATTAAATTTATTATTAAAATTATTTCTACTTTTTCCTTTTAAATGTGACTACAATACAATTTTAATTTGCACACGGCTCTAGCTGATATTAGTGTTCTAGACCTTTTTCTCATTTTCACAACTTTCGAATATGAAATAAGTTAATCTTAATTAGTTAACTATTTGGGAAAAAGATTAAGTTCTTATTTTACATCATATTTCAAAAACAAATCTCATTTTTTTAAATGTTAAAAAATTTTAAATGATGCTATAAAAACTAGAATAAAATGTCCGTGAATATACATGAAGGGAAGGTTTTTTCTAAGCATAACATCAAAGTCAGTCACTTTGAAGGAAAATACTGATAAATTAAAATACATATCATAGAACATTCAGGAATTGAAGGCTTTCTATCTTCAAAGTGTTCCCCTGAGGGTATTTTTTGGTCAGCCTGCATCTTGCTAAACATCTGAGCTATGTGTTAAGCCCCAGGATATATTCTATGATAGGCTGTGGTGTGGCCCTAAGGAACTTGAAAATCCTGCTGTTCCATTCACTTCCTGAAACTGCGGTCATGGACATCGCGGATCCCTCGTATGGACCCCCCAACTCTGGTAGGAGTGTGTGTGTGGATGTGTGTGTGTGGGGGGGAGTGGCACTCTAATCCTAAACTGAGCCCCAAGAGACCACTCATGAGAACCAATCCTTCTGATTCCAGAAGGATGTGATGCAGAGCAGGTAGCGACCCCTGCATCTCGGAGTTGCTGTAATGTTTTCCGATTTACGAATGTAGGTATTACACAGGTGATAGTCTTTAACTTCCCTTTGAATTCTACATCCCATCAAGCTAGGATCTGACCATCAGATGGATCATATGGTTTATATGAGGTTATATTGCTTGCTTTTAGGAGGTTCTTAAAACTAACATAGATTATTTCATTTTTCACGGGATGTGGGATGTTTTATTCCCCAAATGGTATACTTAAAAACAAAAACAAAAACTTCAATCATATCTGAGGTGCTCTAGGATAACTTATCAATTAATTGAAGCTTAAATCTTCAAGAGACACAGACAAGCATATTGGGGTAAAATAAAAACAGATTGGGGTAAAGAGTAATGGCGAGAGCTACTATTTTTGATAAGGTGATTAAGCAAGGTCCCTGACAGGGTAACTGCGGTTTTTAAAAAAAATTATTCATGTATGTATTAATATTTATTAGTTAATTTTACTGTTAAGGTTTTAGTGACTTTTTTCAGTACTTTATGGTTTTGTTTTGTTTGTTTTTTGTTTCTTTGCTTGATTTAATATAGTGATCCTATTACGAAAGTATTTCTGATTCCTGCTTTTCTCACAAACCATATTACAATGATTTTCTAAGTTTCAAACCCTTTGAAACTATCCTTTTAAATGGTTGTAATTATATCCATCAGCTATTTCCGTGTTGCTGGATTCTTAGAATATTTCTAATTTCTTGCTATTATAAATAAACTAGCATGAACTTAATATTTAATAAATCTTTTTAAATGTTTGAGGTATATCTCAGCAGACATTTGAAGTGACATTTACTGGTTAAAAATTATTTAAAATGCTAGTTTAAAATAATTTAAAATGTATACACAATGAATCACTTGAAGGAAAAAATATTTTAATAACCACATACCCAATATTACCTTTCCATATACCATGTCTATATACATATCGACATCTAATATATCTGTATACCATGTGTCTACCTAGCATCTATTGATCCATCCATTATTTATCTGACTGTATTCATCATCTGCCTTGACCCATTCTTTAAAAAAAATATGCTTGTCTGTGTCTCTTGAAGATTTAAGCCTCAATTCTTTCAAAACCCCTTAAATTATTTAAAAGGTCAGGTACGTCATTCAACATCTCTAAGTTTTTCGTTAATATTTTATTAAGGAACTGTTTCTCTCAAAGTAATTTTTCTCGCTGATATTTCTAATATTGCCATGTCGAATGAACCTCCCAGTTTACAGGTGATTTTTCAGTAGCAATGCTCGTTGCTAAGAAGATTTTATGCATTAACACAAAGAGAACAGCTGATGCTTTAGAGAGATGGCCTGAAGTGGTCATGGTGAGGGAAGAATCGTTGAATAATCACAAGCTGTCAAGGGAGGGTGCTTTCTGCACTGAAGAGCCTCACAGTTTCTCCCGTAGCAAATCATCGCCAGAGGCTGCCCCAGTATGGAGGTTTGCATACAAAATATATCATCTTTTTCCTTTAGCAGAGTGTGTACTAGGATGAATACACTATCACATTGAGAATAGCAGCTTCAAATTTTAACATGAGTTTAACCTGTAAAAAATGTATACTAGGTATTAATCTTCATTTACTAATTTTTCTTCCCCCACAATTATCATATCTTGAAAATTTTCCAGCTTCTAGAAAAAATGGCAAGAATGATACAATGAATCTTTGTGCATCCATCATCTCAGATCACCAGTTGTTATAAATTTGCCACATTTGCCTGTTTATGTGTGTATGCACATGTTTGTATGCATATGATTGTGTGTGCATGTGTACACAGACCTATATTATATGTATGTATGTAAGGCCATGTGTAATTAATATATATACAAATATTTTCTAAATGAATCATTTGTGAGTAAACCATGGACATCCTGATTCTTCACCATGGCTAGAATTAAGATGAGGCGAGTGAGGCAGAAAAAAAAAGTGTAAGAGGGCACCAAAAAACTCAATCATCAAGATAAACATTTTATTACAATATTTTAAAAATTCAATGTTAAAGGAAAAAGCCCATGATGACTAAAACATCAATGATTTTAAAGACAGGCCGTTGTTTGTTTTTACAATCTTGCACAATTGTACAGTGGGGACAGTGTTTGCCATCAGTCTGAGGTTCTGGGACATGTGGCCTTTGGGCTTTTGAGGAACAACTATGGCTTGTGAATAGATTAGGCAACTCAGGCTTTATATATACTTGTGTTTGGACTATAGAGCTTGCATTAACTTTTTCTCTTCAGTGAAAAATGTGTCTATCTAGCATCTATCTATCCATTATGCATATAATATGTACATAAGGATGCACATTTATCCCTTTGTGTCATGCTGCCATCCCTAAGCACGTCAGCATGCATTTTTCAAAAACACAGAGATTCTTCTACATAACGGTGCAGTGATCACCTGTAGGAAGTTTGACATTGATGAGCTGTAATTATCTGATATACATCCATATTTAAGTTTCCACGATTGTGGTACTGGTGTCTTTTATGTCTTGCCCCTTCTCCCCCAATCAGGATCCAGTTAAGGATTACGCATCACATTTAGTTATCACATCTCTTTATTCTCCTTTAATCTAGAAAGACTCCCCCCGCCTTTTGTCCTTCATGCCACTGACATTTCTGAAGAGTCCAGCCCCATCCTTATGTAGACTGTCTTTCAATTTTGATTTGCCCGATTGTTTCCTCAAGAATACTGCATTATGCCAGATTTTTTAAAACATATTCTTGTTTGAATATTATTGTACTCCTAGATGGAGTGGGAATGAGTGACTGCTTTCTAAAGTTGCAGCATTAGATAGTTCAGTGTACAGAGCCAGTTACACAAAAACCACTGAAACACATAGGATTTTTACAGGAATAGCAGATCATTCCAAATTATCAGAGCAGATTCATTCCTTTTATTTTTTAAAGGTTTTGTGCTACAAAAAGTGCTGACTGGAATGAGAGTTGGTTTCACCTCCTGGGCCAACTTAGACTGATTGGAGGTGACTTTCAAGGCTCCCCACGGCCTCGAGAGGAAATAATCCATGACTGGTGTCAGCTAGGTGAGGGGTGGGGGCCGAGGCTATGGCTGGTGATAAGGAGTGACTGTGGCCTTACCATCCTGCAAGCCATAATTCGTACCTCACCTGGGCCAAGTTTCCTGAACATCTCTACACAAGGACTGACTAGAAGTTGTTAAGATTGTTCTCTTGTGGCTCATTGTAAGTGAAACTACTCTATAATCACAGCTCATATACATGTAACTCACCTTTATCCTCATACAGACCCTTAAAAATACATGAGCTTCTCCCTTAATGGTTTTCTAATTCCTGACTAGAACTGTTGTTAATCGGTTTAAAAAAAAAAAATCAGTTTCCATCCTCCAATATTCACAAGTATTGATCAACATTATAAATACAACAAGAAGATTAAAAGCTGATTAATTTCCTCCCAAGTACTAAGGCAACAGCCTAGAAATCTTCTTTATTGTCATTTTGGACAATAAACTTATATTTGGATATGGAAAACGCTTATCTTCTTGGAATTTAATTAAAGGTAAATAAAGAAGATGTACTATGAAGATTTTACGCAGAAAGAATGGTGATGGTATCCAGCTTTCCCATCGTGCCCCTCTGTTAACTCCTCATCCGGTCTTGTTGGAAGTAAATTTCTCCCTCTCTGCCAAATACATGTTTTAATGTTCTTCAAATTTCCTGATGGAGTAGTGAACAATGCATATGCTTACGGCCTTCTCAGTTAATTCTGCAAATAGGGAGGGCAATTCACCAGTGTTCATCTCAGTTTTAAGTGAACAACCCATTTTTCAAAATGGAAATTAGCCAAGATGATTGTAGATTCACATGCAATTGTATGAAACAATACAGCTTCTCCCCTGATGGTGTTCAGGTGCTTCGTGGAGGCTGGCTGAGTGGCCTAGGTCTCCTTTGGGCCTCCAGCAGGGGAGGTTGGGATTGTAGATGTTATTGATCAGAACAGGGCTTTGGTTGATGGACCTTGCTCTCAAGTAAGGAGACAAGCTATGTCTTTCAAATGCATGCAGCTCACTGACTTCATCCCCAAGTTCCCACATGGTGCCCGTCAGACGTATGTCCGACAAGCCTGGCAGAAGGCAGATAACAATACAGAGTGAGCAGCCACAAGATGGGCCAAGAAGATCGAAGCCGGAGAAAAGATAGCCAAGATGACAGATTTGGAGTTACAAAGTCATGAAGGTAAAGAAAATGAGGAACCGATAAATGAAGCTTGAAGTTGGGAAATTTTAAAAGGCAGCTCTCCTTAAAGCTTCTCCCCCCAAAAAGCACTTGCTGCTAAAGTTGCAGCTACAGGTTCTGGCAAAAGATGACTACTGCAGGCAAAAAAGCTCCAGCCCAGAAGATTCCCGCACAGAAAGCTGCAGGCCGGAAGGCAGCACCTGCAAAAGCTCAGAAGAGTCCGAAAATTCTAGACCCGAAAGCACCTGCTCCACAGGCATCTGGCAAGAAAACATAAGAACATCAGAGGCTGTTCTAAAAGTAATAAAGTTTTTTTTTTTTGACAGGATGGCAAATCTAAAAACAAAAATGAAAAAAGAAAAAAGAATAATACAGCGATCTCCTATATTTTTACCCAGTTTCCCCTAATGATAACTTCTTGCAGAACTGTAGTATAATATCAGAACCAGGAAATCGTCATTGATGCAATGTACTCATCTCATTTCACAGTTTTCATTTTGACTTTTACTCACTCCCGTCTTTGTCTTCAGTTCTAGAGAAATTATGACATATGTATGGACACACCTTTGACCCAACATTCCCACTCTTAGGAATCTCTCCTCTAGAAATATTTTACAGGTGCACAAAGCCATATGTACAAAAATATGGAGTGTGGTATTTTTGTAGTCATAAAAAAATGGTAATATTCTGTCTCCATCATGGGGAAATTATGAATTGCAGTAGTGACTAAAGAAAGGGACATATGCTTGAAATGGAAAGACCTCCCCCACCAAGACAAGAAGTATACAAAGCGTAGAACAATATAATATAATTACAATTATGTGAAAAATGTAAGGGGATAAATGTGTGTGTGTATATGTATACACACATATAGGAATGCATTCTAAATTATGAAGGACTCTCCTCAAACTGTTGACAATGGTTGCCATGTCTTTCAACTGAAGATCCATAAATCTAAAACAGTGAGGCTACACCTTAGGCATTAAAAAAAAAAAATCTGCTGTTTCACAGCCAGACTGCATTTGAATCTTACTCAGAGCCTTCCTGAATGGGGAAGAAAAGCCCCCTTTCACCTGGAAGAGAGGTGTCACTGGAGTCTAGGGGTGGCTGTCAGCCTGAGCAAGCACCCAAGGGTGCGTGGAAATGGTGTACCTGTAGAGACCCAAATAATTTGTAAGGCAAAACTTTCACAAATTAACACTTTTTATAATTAACAACGAAAGATGGCAGGTCTCTTCCATGCCCCCATGCCAGCGAGTAATCCATTTTTCCAATAGCTACCATTAATTATTTACTTAGAAGTTAAAATATAATCTGTGGAGGAAGGGTGAAGCAGAGCCTTTAATGGAATCCTTGAAGTTGGAAGGAAGAAAATAAAAGTGCTTTCCAAATTTGCATGTTTGTAACATATAGACACATTTTCCTATAAGAAACTCCCATAAAAATTGAAACCACATGTGCAGGAAGGCCAGGGTGTGCTGGGCATGTCGCTTTGCTCTTGGGTTCTCAGGCTTGTCTCAACAAGAAACCTCCCCCCCCACCTCCCACCCCCACCCCCAAATAACGAGCAGATCCCAGCAGGGGGAACAAGGCTGCAGCAAAGAACAAGGTTTTCTTTGCTCTCAAAAAGTTACAAACTGAGTTTTCTTCCTGATAACCCCCAAGGCTTCCTCACTGATTGGTCTCAGTTTTGGAAAGAACATGACATCAGCAACTTTGTAGACTTGGGGCTGGGGGCGGTTGGGGGCTTCTGCTAGCCTCCAGCCAGCTAGGTGGAGCGTGTGTGGGAGAGTGCTGTGTGTGTCTAACCACAGGTAGTACTCGGATTACCCTGCCTGGTCTGTTCTCTGTCGCTGTTCTCTGCCGTCTGACTAGGACGGTGTGGCTCAGCCAGCCACAGCACTGGGATTTCTCAGGGGGAGGGGGAGCATGGAATTCAGAATTTTCACGAGCAACGGAAATGGAACATAGAGCTCGTCCAGCCCAGGAGAGTACCTGAGTACCATGGAGGGTGAACAAGGGGAACCGAGAGAAGTTCCTGACAACGGGCTCTTTTCAAGCTCACTGATGGGGGGTGAGTCTAGGGGCTGTGGAATCAGAGGGCTGGGGAGGTGGGTTAACAGGGAGAGAGAGAAGAGGACTGGATGGTTTTAGTCAGCTCTGTCTGAGATGTGTCCACGGGGGTAGTCACTGGACCGAGGTCCATGGCTTGTTAGTTTGTACCTTTTACCCGGTTCAAAAATGTGTCCACTTCTCTCCTCAGAGTCCTGTAGATCATAGGAAGTCTACCTTCAGTTTATTCAGGAAAAACTTCGTCAAATGTATCACTAACATTGGAGGTTTAAAAGTTTATAAATAGGAACATTTGTACTGGTAAAATATTTATTGAAAGGTTTTAGGTATTTGGCATTTAGGTGGGGCTGGGTTTATAAGGGATGTTCAAACACTGAATACTGGAGTGATTGATTCACTTTAAAAGGAGGTTTTCAAAAAAAACCTTTGGAGCCCTGTCTTCCAGATATGATTCTCCATTGTCAGGTGCTGTCTTTGCTAATGTGTAGAGTGTGTCACACCTCTGGGCAACTGTCATTTCTTGTGAGAATTCAGCAGGTACCTGCTAACTAAAAGGGTTTTGAAAACTGAGTTTAGGCAGTAGAGGGGAGACTATTACATCCAGCACCCCGGTAGGCTGCCTGTGACACTTGCCATCAAAGGAACACTGAGCAGGGACCTTGCAGTCAGCTAGGAGTTATTTCTTCCTGTACAAGGGCTGAAAGGGGATAAAAGAAATAAAATACAAAATGCCTTTCTTCTCACTAATTGAATAGGTGACTGCTCATTCATTTGTTTATCCCATTTTGCTCATAAAATGAGCAGGGCTGTCAACAGTGAGTAGGATTTGGACCTGCAAAGGCAGAACTGGATTAATCAGATATATTGAGCAGAGACTTGGAGCAGTAGAAAGCAGAGTGACACCAAAAATCACTTTTAAAAATGAATTTGATAAATACATTTTCAAAGTAGCAAACCAATAGATATGGGAAATAATTAGTAATTTGGTAGACTTGATTATTTTACGGCTAAGTATTATGCTTATTTTCACATGAGAAATAAGCCACTTTTCACTGTTTAGGATTTATAAAGGGCCTAATGCAACCCTGGCTGGGGCTGGATGAGTAGGTGGGGGGCAGACATATGTATATTCCGAGATATGGTACTTAAAAAGTGAACATACTGTCACGACTGAAATGTTCACCGGCTTAGGGAGTTTAGTGAGAACAAGTTTGGAGAGATGAAACCTGATAATGAAGTTTCAAAGGCTAGCTGGCAGAGTCTAGCCTCCATGAAGCAGGGCATTTGGAGTCATCGATGCTTTCACAGTAGGGACCTGACAATAATGAAGACTGTAAGTAAATTAAACTGGTAGCCATAGTCTTGACGGATTGGGGGGAGAGCACGGAAAATTCTTATACAAACCCACAGGTTCTCAAACTCTCACGTGTAGCAGCATCATCTGGAGGGTTTGATAAAATGCAGATGGCTGGGCCCCTACTGTTTCTGATGCCGTGGTGGCTCAGGGTGGACGCTGGGAATCTGGGAATCGGCATTTCTAACAAGCTCCCAAGTGATGCTGATGGTGCCATTTGGGGGCCACACTTTGAGAACCGCTGCACTAATCCAAGCGTGAACCTTACCTTTGGATCCAACTTGGAAATGACAGAGAAAGGAAAAGTAGGAGTGATAATTTCAAAAGAAAGAGAAATCGGGTTATTGCTTGATCGAATATTGGAGGTAAAGGAGAGCAAGCAGCCCAAATTGTAAAGTTTTCAATCCTAAAGTTGCTTAATGTCAGATAAGAAGGCTAGATAAAAGAGAAGTTGGGAAGGGGAGCTGGCTTGGGAGTAGAATGAGGAAGGGAGGGTAAGGAGTTCTGTTTTGAACATAAAAGTGCCAGCGGCCAATGCGCACGGCTTTCATGTGGGACCAGGGCTGAGGAATGAATACGGGTTGAGAATCAAGAGACCTCAGGATCAGATAGGGGAGGAATGAGCCTTCCCTATCACGTCCCAAAGACTGAAGGCAAATGCTTTTGCCCTGTCAGAGCAACCCAGTCTCTCTTTTTTAACCCTTGACCTTGTGAAATGTTTCCAAGGACGGATAGATTTGCGCTACTGCCCAGCATTCACTGGGGGGCTCTCAGAGCTTCGTTAATAGCTCTTTTTAGAATGTACCAAGTAGTGCATTTTTAATCTCTTCTGAAATAATGGAAATTTAAAAAATCATTCCAGAAATTGCAATAAAAATGAAATGGCAGCCTTCCTAATGTGCTGCAGGGTTTGATAGGTACTCAATTTAAAAGAAAGGCAAGTGTAATGGCACTAATTGGAGGACTTACGGAGTGGTTTCGTTAGGACAGCTCCCTGCCCCATTTAACCATGACCTACTGGATCTATGGCATCACCATCAACCTCATTTAGTATCTATTTTTTGGCAGTAAAACCAATAGACCCTGGCCGAACAAGTGTTGGAGAACAAATCTTTAATATATACCAAGGGTTTGGATAATGTGTTGTATATAGATAATGATCCTTGAGTTTTGAAGACTTTAGTGGGGTCAGTGGAAAGGGAATTGTGACCTTGAATCTCCCTTTTATCTGTAGTTTCCTACTGTGAGCATCGTCCATGTTCTAGCAGGAAAAGATCCCCTTTCCCATTGATTCTCCTCTCTCCAGTTATCAGGAAGGCATGCAAAGCTGCTTTTGGGTTTAATTCACACACATTGAGCCTGTAGCTCATTGCCTGTTTGGGGTGTGGGCTCTGGAAAATCCTGGAGAAACATCAGATGTCTCTTCAGTGTTTTCAAGAGATAAAGAAAGTGTGTGTGGACTAGCCCATTTTGTAGATTGCGGTGTTTGCTGCTAAACTTGTACGTGCGTGTGTATATAAATGTATGTATGTGTGTGTGTAAGTATGTGTGTATATATACATGTATATATATACACACACACAATCATAATTCATGTTCGTGATGCTAGAAAAATATTAACCTTGTCACAATTTTAAGCTTTTACATAATCACTCAATTGTTCAGAGACCTGCTGAGGTTAAAGTCCTTGTAGAAATTTAAGATGAATTTTGGCTTTGAAAGGACCCAGGTTTTGCTTCTGGGCAGTATAGGGACACTGTGCTAGCCTTACCAAGCCCTAGTCTGAAATGACTTTAAATTACAGGAGTCTCATACACTGCTGATGGGACTACAAAGTGGTATAGTTGCAGTTCTACAAAAGGCTCAACATTGCCTTACTCTATTATACAAGCAGTTCTGCTCCTGTCTACCCAAGACAACTGAAGATGTAGTCCACTCAAAAATTTGTACATGGATGTTCATAGCAGCATTATTAATAATAGCCAAGAAGTAGAAATAACTCATCTATTGACTAGTGAATTAATAAATAAAATGTGGTCTATCTATACAATTGATATTATTTGGCCATAAAAAGGGATGAAGTACTATGGTGGACCTTGAAACATTATGCTTAGTGAAAGAAGACGGTTACAGAGAACCAAGTATTGCATGATTCTATTTATATGACATGTCTAGAATAGGCAAGTCCATAGAGATAGCAAATAGATCAATGTTTTCCAGGGGTTGGGGGAAATAGAAATGGGGAGTGACTGCTCAAGGGCAAGGGGTTTCTTTTGGGGGTGATGAAAATGTTCTAAAATTGATTGTGGTGATGGTTGCACAGCTCTCAATAATCTGGAAAACAGTGAATTGTACACTTTAAATGGGTAAATTGTAGAGTATGTGAATTATAACTCCATAAAGCTGTTAGACAGATAGCTATTGTCAGCCACCTACCACGTGTACTGGGATAACACCCGGTACCTCTCAAAGACACAGACGGCTCTGTAAAGGCTACATTCTCAAGCAGGGGTACAAGACCTGAGGTAGCCCTTTTTTTTTCTCTTAGAGAAGTACATAATTCTTCATTTATCCTAAACAGAAGGAGTAAAGGTTCCAGGGTGAATGAATGGAAAGTAGAGCCCATTTTTGTCTACACTTGATAATATAATTGCATCATTTTAATGAAATCTGAACAGACTTACCATTTAGAACCTAAATTACCTGCCTGGACTGTTTAGGCTGTCGCCTCTAATTATCTGTGGTAGTTTTAAGAAAGGCTGAGGAGTGTGGCAGCTATATTTCTTAGCAGCTGAGCACTTGGAAGGAAAAATAGATTAATCATCACACACGGTAATCCATTAGGGTAAATTTGCAAATCTGTTTTTCAAGCCTTTTTCAATATTTGGCTTTTTCTTCTCACTCAAGATTTTGTGTAGATGGTATTTTGCATTAAGACCAACAGGATAGAATTAGTTGTCCTTTTAACTCTAATTCGGAGAGAAATCATTCTGTAGCTACAGTCTGGGTTGTAGGCTCCCAGTGCTAGAAGCAGCAATATTTTTTTCTGAGAGATTTAGAAACCTCAGAGAATGCTTTTGAGGACACTGAATTTCTACTGAGCATAAGGTTTTGGAGGTAGGAAAAACCACTTTACTTAAGGTGCCTCAAGCACCCTATTAGTGAGCCCAGAAAGAAAGCATTGATTGGATGTGTAGATGGGCTCATTCAGCTTCCTCTTACCTATTACATGCTTCATGAATCCATCTGGAAGGGTGGTAATTTGCTCACTGGGACAGATTTTCCGGGGCATTGATAACTCCATGGAGCAAGCAGACCTCAGCCAACATGTGTTAAATACAGAGCATTCTCGCCTCCTCCTTATGCCCTTTCATTTTGTCAGGCATTGGTAACTACCCTGGTTCTCCAGGTCTTCTCAGCTTTTAGGAGATATGAGTTCCTTTACAAGGTGGGACTGGTATCAGACCGATTGTGTTTACCCAAGCAGGCAGAGCTGGAGCTGAAGCAAGCTCAGAGGAGCCTCCTTACATTCTGACTTCCTGCGTTTGTTCTGGAAATTAGATGCAGACTGAGATGAGAAAAATTCAGGTCTATGCCTCATTCGGATTACATCCACACTCAATTAGAAAGAGAGAGGCAAGCATTGAATGTGTTTGGCTAGGGTTTACGGGTTTCCTTCCTAAGAATGTGTGTTCCTTCCATATGGCTGTGGAACAAATTTGCTATTTTAAATAGCAGTGAGTATGGGGTGTAATCAAGACTAATAGTAGCTAATAGGTATTGAGCCATGGGCAAGTATACTGCTGTCCTCACTTTACAGAGAAGGAAACTGAAGTTTATGGCCTGTCCGGGGACCCATAGCTCATAAGCCAGGCAGGTCTGAATTCACAGCTTTCTCTTAACCACATTGGCATGCTGCCTTTGGGGCGTAAATAATGTCCTTGTTACAAGGTCAGACTGCACTCTGATTTGCACTTGATACCGGCACAGGCGGTAATCCATAAAGAGATATGGTTCTGTTTAGATTTGATTCCAAACCTAATGGTGTATGTAATTACCTGATTACTACTATTAGTATATGGCACTGTTTGCTGAGATGCCAAAGTTTGTATTTCATGCAGGAAACTAGACTGGCAACCACAGCTTAACACATTAATGCTGGTAATTAGCGAAGCTCTCACTTAACTAAATGGACCGTTTACTTTTGAAATCAGTGTGTGTAAATGGAAGCACGGTAATCCATCTGTCATTCTGATCTACCTCTTTTGTCCTTAGTTTGGATACTGGCTGTAGTTCTTTCTTTACCTAAGTAGACATTTCAAATAAACTGTGTGCAGAAACATCAATAGAGGGGAGAAATGCTGAAGTCCTGAAGGGAGTTTTGGTTGACTGACTCCAATGTCTCTATCCAATAAGACCTGTTAGGATCTTAATGATGGGCAAGGATGAGCCTCTGGGTCTAAAGTACATCAGCAGGATGTAACTTGTTCCTCCCTTTCCATACAGATTTTGTGTCTGATCGGACTCCCGTCCATGAAGCTGCGATGAGGGGGCGGCTGCTCTCTTTGAAGTATCTCATCAGGCAGGTAGGTAGTTTTTTGAAAAAAAAAAAAAATTAAGCACATCTTTTTACTCACTACATTGAAAAAAAAAATCATAGCCTGATATTCGGATATAAATTTCTCTTCAAAGTGAGGTGAATCCCATCCTATCTAACCATTTTTTTTATCTGGAGGCTGGCATAATACTAGAATTTAGCTCAATTCTATGCACATAGTAGGTACTATAATAAATATCTATTGAATGAATAATGGGCAAATTAGTACATTCAAGCTTTCGCTTCAGTCAATAGACTATGTTCCTAAAAATTATCATGTAGTTTTGATTCTCAACTGGGGTGATTTTACCCCTTAGGGGACATATGATAATGGCTGGAGACATTTTTGGTTGTCACCACTGGGAGTGGAGGTGGAGGGTCGATACTAGTATCCAGTAGATAGAGACCAGGAATGTTACTAAGACATACTGCGTTGCATAGGACAGCCCAAAATGTCAATGATGCTGTGGTCGAAAACCCCTGATGTAAAAAAAAAAAAAAGCTCAAAAATGTCTTTTGAAATATGTAATCTTGTCATTTCAAAGACATTTTCAGTTCTATTGAATCTCCAGTTGATAGTGGCTCTGCTTAGTTTGATATTAATTTCCCTGAGCCTCAGGTGTAATTTCAAGTACACGTTAATTTGAGTTTTGCTGGTTTGAAATTGTTGGGAACTTAGGCAAAGGCAATTTTAAGAATGCAGTTAAAATTACTATTCAGAATTCTAAAAAAGTTTTTGTTCAGGGTGTTCTGATCTTCGAAACGATGATAGATCTTTGCAGTTAGGAGCTCTTGGCCCTTTTTGTGCCACAATCTCCTTTGGCAGTCTGGCAAAGTCTGTGGACCCCTTCTTAGATTAATATTTTAAATACACAAAACACAATACGGAGGAAACCTGTCAAACTGTTACACTACAAATGTGTGACGTAGTAATATGTGGACTTCTTTATTCATGCACTAAATAAGATTTAGTGGTCATTTAATGACTATCGTAATTTCTAAGTAGGATGAACGTATATTTTTAATATTTTAAATATGTATGACAATTCTAATGTAATAAAAATATCTGTGATTCCTCTCCATGATAGTCCTATATATTGCTGTTACTATTATCGTTTGCCGTATTCATAATCAAATACGTAATTGAAGGACTTAATAAATTTCAGGCAGTAGTTAGTGGAAAAAAGTGTGCTTTATTTTTAAAAAATTCCAATATCATGGACATTTCTAGATTAAATAATCCTCCTATAAGAAAACAGCTTTTAAAGAAGAATTTCAGACTACTCCAAGCCACTATCTTAAGCCTTTTCTGATAACAGCAACTTATTATAAATAGATATATAGGTACTAACACATAACTCTAGCTAAAAGAAGTTAGGCTGCTTTTCAGATAAAATGGAACATTTACCTTATTTGGTAGGATGAAAAATGATCATTGCAGCTTTTATATGCCACTTATTAAATTGAACTGATACTTGTTTATTCAGTAATTATACGTTTATTGAACATCAGCTGGAACCATATCTTTAACTAAGCTGTATCACATTATTTGAAGAAGTTACCTTCCTGGAACCTCAATTTCTGCCTTCATAAAATGAGCATTCCAGTACCTACCTGCATTAGTCAGATCTTCCTGTGTAACAAACCATCGCAAACTCAGCGGCATAGCGCAATAAACATTTTTTGCTAACAAGTCTTTGTGTCAGGTGATCCAGGCTGGGCTTGGCTCCAAGCTGTGGGTTGGGTGCAGCTCTGTGGCACACGTCTCCCATCCTTCTTTGACCAGTGGCTACACAAGAAATTTTCTTCTCATGGCAAAAGGCTGGAGCACAGCAGGGCAAACCCAACCATGCAAGAATAGTTCCTTGTCATGGACCTCATCAAAACAATAATCCACCAAGTGAGAGGACAAGAGAGAGTGAGAGCAAAATGAAAGTCAATCTTGAGTATATATACCTAAGAGTCAAATTGCTGGGCCACAGATACGTGTATCATCAACCCTAATAGATGCTGTCAAACTGTTTTCCTGAATGGTTATATCATATTACACTCGCACAGCAGTTTGAAAGATCCTTTCTTTGTTGTTTTTCTACATCATTGTCAACACCTTAGTGTACTATCAGATTTTAAGCCAGATTAACTTTTAAAAATATTGTCACAGTACCATATTTGTGGCTGAAAACCTACACTATGGAACTGATGTTTTGTACCCCTTACTCTGCCCATTTCTCTTTCCCCAGGGGTGGACTGTGAACCTCATCACAGCAGATAATGTGTCTCCACTCCATGAAGCCTGTCTTGGAGGTCATCCCTCTTGTGTGAAAATGTTATTAAAGCATGGAGCTCAGGTAAGTGCAGCTCAAATAACATCTTAGAAATCATGAATGAAAAATGATTATTTCTATTCCTTTAGGATAATTGCCAGCATTTTAGATTAGCCCGATGTGAAATATGAAGAGGAGGTGTTTTTCAAAAGTATTATATACTTCCAGCTTATTGGCTTTAGCAATAGATGAAATACTGAACTTTTAGCTAGAAAGTAATGGTTCAAGTCTGTGTCATTTTCTTTCATAGTCACTGCTAATAAATAGCTGTTAGATTTCTGTCTTCAGTCCTACGGCTTGAAGGTAATGGAATGTTGTAGAAAACTGCTAACATTTGGCTCCAAACCTGAATAATGGTCTCTACCATTTACTAGCATTGGACATTCAAACAAGTTTCTTATCCTTTGAGTTTTAGAGTAGACATCTGAAAAATGGGGGAAATGATAAAAAAAAAAAGTTATATAATGTATTATGGTATTGCAAAGATTGAAAGAGATGAGGTATATGATTATTATTTGGAGAATGAGAATCACAGTGGCATAATGAGAGATCCTAGAGGAAGAAGGAAGACACAGAGTCATTGAATTTGAAAGTAGGACCAGTAGGTCTTCCATTCACTAAGTTTCCTCATGCTCAAAAGCGATGGGAAAAATCTGATCAGAAAATTATATATGAGGTTCTCATATTCTCTCAACCAGTATTTACTGAGCATTTATTATATGCCTAGCTCTGGATAAAGATTTTTAAGAACTTATAAACTAAACGAGCAGACGGCCAGATAAACATGTGTTTTAGTGACTGTAACATTAGATGTGTCAGTAGATAAACGCTGAAGGCTGACATCCCAGTGTGGGTGTTGTTAGTTGGGTGGCTCTTTTCTAAGGCCGATTCACGGATATAGGCGTCTTCCATCCTGCTCCATTATTTTCAACAGGTGACTTCTCTGTGTGCTCTGGAGGTAGCTTCCATTCTAGGTGGTTGGAAGGGGAAAAGGTGTGGAGGATCGTGTGTGAACACATGTTAAAGAGCAGTCCAGGTAGTGACATATATCACTTCTGCCCACATCTCATTGGCCAGAACTCAGGCTATCTCTAAGTACTAGGGAGGCTGGGAAATGCAGTATGGCTGCGTGCTCAGGAGAGAGGAAGTAGGCTTATTGAATGCATAGCATCTCAGCCACAGCAGCCAGCTACAATACACTGTTTCTGTCCATTAGTTTTGTGCTATGTAGTAAGCCCCCCAACTTAATGGCTTAAGGTGACAGCCATTTATTTACCTCGCAATTCCTTGTGTTGGCTGAACAGCTCTTTAGGACATGTTCAGCTGACCCCAGCTGGGCTTACTTGTACATCTGAGGTTAGCTGATAGGTTGACTGGAGCAGGCTGGCTCCTGATGACCTTTACTGGGATCGCCGAGATGTCTGGGAAGCCAGAAATTCTCTGTATAGTCTCTTATCTTTCAGCAGGGTGCCTGGACTTGTTTACATCATAGCAGGGATTCCAAGAAAGGCAGGATAGGGCAAGCTCTCTGATCAAAGCACATTTGTACTGTCCCATTTATCGGCCAAAGCAAGTCACATGGGCAAGCCCAGATTCATGGACTAGAAAAATAGTCTTCATCTAATGAAGAATTGCAAAGCTACAGTGCACACTGTGCAGACAATCTGGGGTTATTTTTGCAAACTACCACAATGTAATAAGTATTAATAGCAAGGGGGTTGTTGGAGCACATGCAAGTGTTTCTGACCCATTTCTTTCTGATGGGGAGAGAGGGAGTCAATACAGGCTTCCTATAGGAAGTGATGTCTAAGCTGAACCATCCAGGACCTGTTGGATTTAGTCAGCTAAAGGGGTCAGGGAAAGTTATGGACTCGCCACCCACTGGGAACACTAAGTGCAAAGGCCTGGAAGTGAAAATGAGCACATTTGTGTGACTTCAGCTCATGCCTTATAGCAGGAAAGTAGAGCGGGTGAGAGGGGTCAGAATTACAAACACCGTTGTTGTCCGTGCCAAGAAAATGGGCTTTGTTCTGAGCACAGCGGAGAGCCATAGGTGAGTGCACCATCAAGTTTACATTTGGGTTAAGGAAACATGCCCAATGCTTGGAAACAGGAAAAGACTAAGGAAAGACAAGAGAGGTTCCTGGGGTGCAAACTTTAAAGCGTCACTCATTCCCAGGGGAACGAGAGTCTCCTTAAATATTGTACCCCTGGGCATCTTTTGTGCCTCACTAGTCCTGGCCTCACCTCACAATATTATTGTTTAACTGGCTCATCAAAGAATTTCTTAACAATATAGAAAAATGTATCCGCATTTGGCTTTGCTCTTTCCTCATCAGTTACAGCCCAAACCCTGTGAGGCTAGATGCTAACTTGGATGTTTCTGTGTAATTTCCAACATTAGAAAAGATAGCCCCAAAGATTATAGTTTTATGGCCATATAGGGCATTAACCAATTTTGTTTCTACTAGCAAATTTATTTCAGCATTCCATTGACTGACTGTATAAATTCTCCTTTGAGCCAGCCTTACCATCTTACTGGTTCCTTCATTAAAGAATGAATTGAAAAAAAAAAAACAAAACTTTGGCATGTGTTCACTATATTTGCATGAAGATCGTGTTTTAAAAATTTTTTAAATGATACATTAATTTTAGAAAGTTACTCTGATTGTTGCAAAGAAACTGGATTGGTGTGAGATGGACCCAGGATGGAATGTTGGAAATACAGAGATTCATTTGTGAGACATCAAAATGATCCTAACTGGTTTCAGAGTTTGTGTTCCTGGAGAGGGCATGGAGCAGACAGAACATTCGGTAACGTTCTTGGAGACTTTACATTCCATGCCTCATTCAGGTTTTCAGAACCACTTTGTGGAATTGGATGTTTTTGTCCTCATTTTATAGCTGTGGAATTGAAGGCTCAGAGAATTTACGTAACAGCTCAGGAGTGGCGGAGTCTGGATTCGAACCCAGGACGCCCCACTGCCTGCATTCATGGTGGGGCTCTTCTTTCTTTCTAGGTGAACGGCATTACCTCAGACTGGCGCACTCCTCTGTTTAATGCTTGCGTCAGCGGCAGCCACGACTGTGTGAATTTGCTTCTGCAGCATGGAGCCATCCCTTACCCTGCGAGCGATCTGGCATCCCCTATCCACGAAGCTGCTAAGAGAGGTAGAGATGTTGAGAATTTAAGTTTTCCGTCCACTCACTCCTTCAAGGGATCTTATTGTTGAAAGAAAGGAGGAGGAGGAGGTCTATTTTAGAGCAGTAATTCTCATGCTGGGGGTCCTGGGACTAGAAGCATTGGTGAGACCTAGCACAGAAATGCAGGTTTGGGGGCCTCACTCCGGACCCATTGAATCAGCAGCTCTGGAGGTGGGGTCCAGCCATCTGTGTTTTGTTTAACAAGCCCTGCAGATGATTCTGCTGCACAGTTAGTTTGAGAACTACCTTTCCAGAGCATTAGCAATGTTATTTATTCACTGCTATATTTCTGGAACAGAGCCTGGCATAGAGTAAGCTATTCATCGATATTTGTGAATATGTTGTTGAACGTTTGGCCCCATAAAAATCAAGTTGTTTTATAAAACAAATCATATTCTTCTGTTTTAGGGCCTTAAAGAATATCGTCTCAGGGCTACCTAAGTTTGCTAAGTGAAACAAACATTCAATTTTTGGAAATATAAGACATTATATACAGTTTTGGGTAATTCTTTTGTCCTGTCCAGCATTATTGAGGTATTATTGACAAAATTGTATATATTTAAGGTATACAACTTGGTGACGTGATATATCTATATATGTATGTGTATATATATATATGTGTGTGTGTATATATATATATGTGTGTGTATATATATATGTGTATGTGTGTGTGTATATATATATATATACATATATATATATATATATATATACACATCAGTGAAGTTAATTAACACATCCATCACCTCACACAGTTACCTTTTTTTTTTGTTTGTTTGTTTTTTTGTGGTGAGAACACTTAAGATCTCCTCTCTTAGCAAATTTCAAGTATACAGTTCAGCAGTATTAACTGTAGTCTCCGTGTGGTGCACAGAACTTATTCATGTGGGCTAGTTCTTTTTTAAAGCCACATTTTTTCTAATATTCTTAACCCTGAAACAAAAAATAAAATTGCAAGTTTTGCTTTTCTCCAATGCTGCCGCCCTCCTCCTCCTCCTCCTCCTCCTCCTCCTCCTCTTCCTCCTCCATCATCATCATCACCATACCTTGCCAGAGGGCTTTCTATTTCCCCAGTGGCATTCACAAAATGGCTTCCTGTGATCCTTACAGCAGCCCTGTTTGACTGGATCAATCCATATTTATAATTCTCTCTTGAAGCATGGACATGTATTCCTTAAGAGACATGCTAATCCATCATATTCACTGGATACATGAATTAAATGGTATAACAAGAGAAACGCAAAGCAGCAATGTTTAACGTATGACATTCTAGATCAGGGGAGAGTGATCCAGCTTTCACCGAACCTACTTTGCCAGACTGGGCCCCGCTCACGTCACATTTGGCAACTTCTTCTAAACCTCGCCTGTGCCCAGGGCCCATCCTGGGTGAGGTTGTAAGTTAGCTTCCCTGTCCCTTGACCCACACTATGCCTTTTCTTCTTGAGATCTACGTTTAGTCCCTGTTCCTCCATATGTCCCCCAGCTCTCAATTCCATTTCTGTATGTGGACTGATTACAAAGTCTGAACAATTGGAAAGGGTGAGTACTTATTTGCTTACCGTGGCAAGTAAACACAGTGCCGTTGTACCCAGAGCTGTAGATCACATGTATGGTCAACCCATTAACTGATGGCGGTGTTTCAAATCACTCCCTGTTCGAAGCAAAGGAAATAACTTTTGGTCCCCTGGATAAGTTGCTGGCAGATTTAATCACAAAAAATGGGGAAGATGGTGTTTCTCTAGCTAAGAGAACTTGTGCTGTGACTATTTTCTATTGCTTTGGGCTGCAGGCCACCTGAAGTGCATTGAGTCCCTTGCAGCTCATGGGGGCGACTTCGACCATAACATCGGCCACCTGGGCACTCCTCTGTATTTGGCTTGTGAAAACCAGCATGTAGCCTGCGTGAAGAAGCTTCTGGAGTCAGGTAAACAGAAAGCAAAAGGAAACAAGGAAAGCGAAGAAAAAATAAATGTATTTTAAAGCTCTTTCTTTTATAACTGAGGGAAGAATGCGGGCAGTGGAGTCAGACAAGGTCAGGGTTCATTCTGGGTGTGCTCGCATGAGGAATTATTGTAAACTGTGTGAACGTTAGCACTCTCACCTGTAATAGGGATAATGATGGTGATGATAGTAACTTTCCTCCCAGGGTGGTCCTTGATGAAGATTACTTTCTCTTCCCTTTCCTCTCCCTCCATCCCTCCAGCCAATCGTATTATTAGGCCCTGCATAACTCCCAAAGCTACTGGACTAAGGCTGAGTCTTCACTAGTTCTCTTTGTTTTTGAAATTGAACTTGCCCCATTTTCAGCCCATTGTAAATATTATATTATTTTTGAAAAAGCTTATATAGCATCATTCTTTTTCACCTCCCTACTGTTGTCCGGTCCCCTCTTCAAAACTTAGAACACCATTTCATCACCTCTTTAATTATTTGAGTCTCGTTTAGCCTTTAAAACTCCAATAATCTTTCCTCCCCTGAATGTTCTTATAGCTCTTGCCTTCTACTCATCTGGTAGCCATTGCCATGAGTTAGGAGATTCGCATTCATTCATTTATATTCATTTTCATTCATATTCTCTCTCCCTCCCTCCCTCCCTTCCTCCCCCTCCTCTCTCATCGTCCTCGGTGTATTTTAAGCTCCTAGTCAGGAGAGGGCCAGGTTTGGCATTCTTCCCAAAGCCAGGAACAATACAGTTAACATTTGTTGAGTGGGCAGAGATCTCCATTTTGCTCGAGGGACAGCAACTCAGGAAAAGCCACATATTTCAACATATCACAGTGAGAGCCAGCATACAGGCTGGGGTAGGGATTTGTTGAAACTGTAGGGGTAGAATTGGGTGGGATGGCCCTAGAAATCCACCTTACCCCCTAAGAGGGGGATTTTGACACCTCCCTGTGATCCTGATTGGCCAGCCCAGTCTAGGAGAAACCCTCACAGGTCTGTTGCTGTTCATAGTCCCAATCACACAGTCCCGAGCCTCAGGTTTTAAACCCCATGGGTGCTTGCTATAGATAGCCATCCAGCCTCATTTCCGGTCTGTACTAGCTAACGTTAGGGCTCCAATAATAATGTGTACCTTTTATGCCACCAGGATTTTTCTTGTGTGTATCATACCTATGTGTAGCACTCACAGATAGAGTTTTAATCCTCATATGCTATATAGCTCATGTTGTACATTTGGTGACATTGTCAGATGGCATGTTCCCCATATTATGAAATGGAATCAAGTCATCTTCTGTCTTCTCAGGAGAATTGCTGTGCCCACTGTGGATGCGCTTTCGTTACGGAATTTTGAGGTCCAGTGCTTTGGGAAGGGGGATGCTTGGATTCTACTCCTTGGCTGACTCTCTGTTTTTGTGACTCTTTAGGAGCAAATGTGAATCGAGGCCGGGGCCTGGACTCCCCTCTTCACGTAGTGGCTAGGGGATCCAATGTGGAGCTGGCCCGCCTGCTCATGGACTTCGGAGCGGACCCCCAGGCCAAGGATGCTGATGGCAAACGTCCCTCGGAGCTGGTGCCTTCAAATAGCCCTCTGGTCCAGTTCTTCTTGGAAAATGAAGGTACTTCTCCTTTGCCCAAACCTCAACCCTAACCCATAGAAACTCCTGCGGGCTCTCGCAGGGGGCAGGTACTGACCGAGTTCTGACTTCTGGTCCCATCAAAAAAGCTCACATTCTGCCATCACCAAATGTGGGCTGCTGAGATAATATAGCATTCAACAAGGTACACTGGTGATGTAGTAAATAACCATCCTGCTGTTGAGCATGTGGGAGATGGGTTGTTTTGTATGATCTAATATTCATATATGGGGTAGGCTTATTTTCAGAAAAATGAAGATATTGTTTTAAAATTTTAATATTGATGCTATCTAAAACATGCTTTAGAACAATGTAGCAGAAGTCTCTTTGAGGCTGTACAGTGCCCCCAGGATGTCTTGGTGCAGTATAGATGGGCCTACTGGGCATTTGGTTTCTGGGAGTGAGAATGCAATGAATTAAGCGTGGTAAGGTATTACATTAATGATTCACAGCCACCTGGAAACATTTCCTATTATAAATTAATCAACACTAAGTCCATATTCCTCCATAAATAAGAACTGATGCTTCTGGCCCAGACAACTAAACCTCATGGTTGAGCAGCATACAAGGGGGTAGGGACGCTTTCCTGAGCTGCGGAGGTCGGGTAGTGGGCTGGGGAGCAAAGACCCTTCATAGTGCATTCTTAAATGTCCCTAGAGGAAAAGCGCAGCCAGCTTAGGACCTGCTTTTTTTTTACCAGAATATGGACTTTAAGTTTTAGGGGTCGTAGGACTTGAAAGCAACCTTCCCTACCAGAAGGATTCATGTTGTAATCGCTTATTTTCTTCCCACGTGCTGAGAATTAGGGCTGGCTCTAGGCACAGTTATAAAGTGGCCATGGACTCCTTCTCTCTCTTATTCCTGCCACCCCAGGGTCCTCGCGGCCAAAGCCCTGCCTTAGGCCCCGACACAAGGCCTGTACTCTCCACGCCTTGCCGGCTGGGCTAGGGAACACTGACCCTGGGTGAGGAACAGTCTAATAGAAACCTTTATATTAAGCAGTGGGATAAATACCCAGGTAGGTCTACCTGCACTTTCAAGATTTCTTCTTTTCAAAAAATTTTATTTATATACACAGGGCCGATTTCTCCAGCAGGCATAGATAGCACAATACTTAAATTCCTTTTAAGAAGAAAAACTGAATAAAACTCAACCTGGATGACACTCATCTTTACACCGACACAATTGTAAAATATTTTTTTTAATTGGGAAAGAAATCCACAAAGGCAAAAGTGTGTCAGGGCCCCCTGAAGTCATAAAAGTCATATGTATAGACACACACGCACACACGTGCACACATTCCAGCCCCCACCCCACCAGGTAATCTCGCTGGATTTTCTGATTGTCTCCGCAGACTCTTCCCTCCCACTTTATTTCCCAAAGCCATTCCTAGACACCTGTGTTGCCTTTAATTCACATTTCGATGACTGTGTGGCCAATGGTCTTACTGGTTTATAAAATGCCAATTGCCATTGGGAAGAACCACCACTTCTGCTTCCATGAGTCATTTTTGGGGTTTTAGTAAAGTCACCTCACAGCAGGCTGGAAGCCCATGGGAAATGGGGACAGGCGAGCACAGAAAGCCAGACCTGCAGATTTAACACAGTAATTTCTGTCTCTGGGTGTCCCCAGAAAGCAGTTCAAGAATAGTACCATCCCAACTACCTTGAAAAGCATCTAAAGCCATGTTTACTGCCGGCAAACAATGAAAACTAAAAAGGACTCCTTCAGCCCAGCTCGACAGCAGCCATTCCTGAATGCACACTGGCCCTAAAGCATCACGAGAGTTGCTGGGGAAGAAAAAGCATCCAAGACCCAAAGCAATATGCCAAGTCATAAACATAGAATGAGCTGATTTTATTATTGAGTGTGACAAATGGCTACAGCTCCGTAGTGGGTTTTCAGCTCTGTTTATATGGAATTAAGGCTACAGTTGTTATACACCATCCTGCTTGTGGTAAACAGCAGATAACTCAGTTTGCATCAGTCATTGCATGAGATTGCTCTGATGTCCTGCTTTTCCTAATTCTCCATCAGGCTTACTCTGACGTCTTGTTCTTCATAATTCTTTATCAGGACCACCTACAGTTGTCCCTGACAGTGTATCTAGCACAGATGATTAGTCACATCCTTCAACGTTCCTCAGTGAGATGAGATTAAGTTGTTTGCCCGCAGTGCACCTTTGTGGTGTGTAAATATATGCTGAGTGCACTGGAAGCGGTTCATTAATACATGCCTTGAGTACACTGAATATAATCTGGAAGGGACCCTAGACGCCAACAGGGGACTTCTGAATGTGCTGTGAGGGCCCCATTGAAAATATTGCATTGATTTCTTTGTATATGTGCCTGTTCCTACCTCTCCATGTTCTCTATCGCCTGAGAAATACGCAGTCCACTTTATCCTGTAGCTTCTTCTGGTGACACTATGAATTTAGAAGCCACTGTATTCTTTTGGTTGTATTCTCAATCCCGGTGGCACAAGCAAATCACCTGAGGCACACGCCTTTTAACAAATAGATATCGGGTCCCCACCCAACAATACATCTCTGTGGTGGGGCCCAACCTCCTGTAGTTTAAAGCTGCCCTCCCCTAATAGGTAATTCTGAAGTAAGGTCTGGACTGAGGGCTACTACTTTGTGGGGTTCTTCTGGGTATATAGATTTGCTTTTAGAAAATTGTTTTAATAACCAAAAGAGAATCTCCATTACAATTTGGTGCAGGTTGGGGGTGGGAAGTTGTTTTCCATCATTCTACCCTACAACAGGGTTTCTCAACCTCAGCACTAGTTAACATTTTGGACTATTGGAGGCTGTCCTGTACATTGTAGGACGTTTAGCAGCATCCCTGGGCTCTACCCACTAGATGCCATAGCACCTTCCCCTAAGTTGTGACAGCCAAAAGTGTCTCCAGACATTGCCAAGTGTCCCTGGGAAGCAAGATACCCATCTTTTCCCCCTCCCCTCCCCCCTATTGAGAACTACTGTCCTAAATGTAAACTCTTGGCTAGTTTCCTGTGCAAGGTTTGTGCTAGTTCACTTTTCACCTATGAATTGAAGCACTGGGCTAACTCTGAAGGCAGATTATGAAAACAAATATACCTTAAGATCACACATACTTATGATTCACTGATAGCTCATTATATCTAAATATCTTAAAATTGCTTAAATGATAAAAATGTCTGCATCTAGAAATAGGACCTTATTTTTAATGTAAAAGACAAGAAAGCCGTTATACATGAATTTTATTTTCATAATTGGGAATTTAGGGTAACTTAGTAGTTCCAAAATGAGCTTCCTTAAGCCTCCATTAGTGAAACTAAACTTTGAATTTTTCAGTCCTTTCTAAATGAAAACCTAGCAAACTCATTTCAGTTAGATAGATCACAAAAGAGAACATCACCTAAAAACACCTTCTATCAAAAAAACGAAAACTATCTTGAACGGTACCATGTTATTTCCTTATAACGACGTTATATTCTATATGCTTTAAAAGAAGGAAAGAAACAAGTCATCTTACATCACCGAAACTAATGTGTGGCTTTGTCTTATCTTTCTCCAGGACCCCCTTCTTTGATGCAGTTATGCCGCCTTAGAATCCGGAAGTGCTTTGGGGTCCAGCAGCATTATAAGATTGCCACCCTCTTCCTTCCTGAGGAGCTGAAACGGTTTCTCCTTCACATTTAAATGTGTCAAACAATAGGCACACCTTTAATGAATGTTGTATCCACTGGAATTTAAAAATAAAGTTCAGTTTATAGACTTCAGCTCGTTTTTTTCAATTGGATTTTTGTTTTCAATGCAAACACATTGGGTACTCTTGTATTATTGGTTGCAAGGCATGAAGACTTTTTTCTCTCCTGTCTGGAAGTGTGTGGTTAAAAGAATATTGTTTTGAATATCTACTACATGCCAAACACTGAGGTAGGAACACTTTGTGCATCATCTCATTGAACCCTCACAGCAACCCTACCAATTGGGTACTATCCCTGTCCTTCTCCAGGTGAGACACTGAGATCAGGGAGGTCATTTTGTCCAGTTACCCATAGCGAGAACGTGAAAATCAGGTTCAAGTGTAGGTTTTCTGATGCTAACCTGGGGATTTTGGAAGGAGGCAAAATTTTCCAGTATCACTGTCCTGGTTCCATCTCTGTTACATGGGAAAGCAGATAAAAAAGAAAGACGTTTCTTTGTCTATGTCTTTTTAAAAAAATTTATTTGTTTATGGTGACATTGGTTAACGAAATCCAATAAGTTTCAGCTGTACACTTTAACCATAAGGCATATATATATTTACACTGTGTGTTCACCTCCCATGGTTAGATTTCTTTCTATCACCACATATTTGACCCCCTTTATTTACCCTGTCTACCTCCTCCCTCCCCCCGACTTTTTTTTTAACCTTCCCTGTTCTTATGACAAAACCACTACTGCCCTAGTGTCGTGTAGGGGCCAGTTCTTTTTCTCAACCCCAGTATTATATACGTATCAGGCATATTCGTATATTCTAGAACCTATCCTGCTGTCCAACACAGTAGTTACTAGCCAGTACTTCTCAACTAGGGGCAGTTTCGCCCTCTAGAGGAGATTTGGCAACGTCTGGAGACCTTTTTGGTTGTCACAACTGAGGGGAGGGTACTACTGACATCTAGCGGGTGGAGGCCAAGGATGCTGCTAAACACTCTACAGTGCACAGGACGGTGGCCGCCACAGAGTGATCTGGTCCCAAGTGTCGATAGTGCCAAGGTTGAGAAACCCTACATTAGCCATATGTGGCTACTTTTTAAAATGTAAATTAATTAAGATTCAATAAAATAAAAAATCCAGTTCCTCAGTGTCATTAGCTACATTTCAGATGTTTGATAACCACGCAAGGCTAGTGGCTAGTGTGTTGGACAGCACAGATGTAGACCATTGCCGAAAGTTCTATGGCTCCACTGTTTCAGAGGTTTTGTTTGAAGAAATTTCTTTTGGACAGCACTGTTCAGATGCTTCACAAACGGATTTTAACTGCCTTTCAGTTTTTGATTTACATAAAACTGATATAATTTAGTAATGATGACTGTACTTTTTCGTCTTCTCTCTGAGAGATGAACTTGGGGTTCCATTCCATCAATAGAAACAAAGAAAACATCGTACCTACTTAAGGCAAATCTTTACCTGTAAGGTGACATAGGGCCTAGATGATCTCTAAAGATATTTCCGATGTAATTTTCTGTGATTCTCAATTCAATTTGCTACATGAAAAAGACTAGAATATTTTTCTAAAAGGCTAAACTAGTTACCCAGCAGATGGCGCCTCTGCCACATAGATGCGAAAGCAAAAGGCTTGCTCTTCATAAATAACCCATTGTAAGATGGTTTACAGCATAGGCTCTGGAAATTTCCATTCAGGAATGAAAACTTTGTAGTGATAAATTCCACTAACACCGGATTTCCTTCTTTTCCAATGTCCCCTAAAATTCAAATGTGACTTTACAGAACCTCACCTCCCTGTTCCTTTTTTTTGCTTCTTGATCTGATCATGTTTACATTTATAACTGCTCAGAATTTAGATAGTACCCTGCCACTTGCTAATTCATTTAATTTCATTAATTGGTTTTCTCAGGAAATATTGAGTGAGTGCCTGTGTCTGTGACAGACGCTATTCTAGGCACCAGGGTGGCCACAGTGAAAGAGACAAGCAAAGATATGGAATTTCTGGATCTTACACTCTAGTCAAAAGAGTCATTTACTAAGGAGGTAAGGAGCTGTAGGCATTTTGCTAAAGTTTTTCTCTTTTTTTTCTCTTGAAGACGGTAGTTTAAAAAATAGCCTGGTTTCTCATATAAAATGTATTGAATAGACTCTTCTTTATTTTGATCTTCCCTTAGCCAAATCCTCTGAGTTTAACCCAGGACTTGGGGAGGGGGGGGAATTACTAGAACAACATTTTTCTTCTTGAATCTTCCAGATAATTAACCAATTTGCAAATCCAGATAATAGATGGTCATCTCTGCATATGAAAAAGCACTACCACCACCTCCCTCATTGCAATTTAGGAAAATTTCAAATTGCTTCATTTAGAAATGCTCAGAAAGAAGATTCTATTAAAATAGAAAGTCTATTTTTATGAGTCTAAATGTGGTTATATTTATAAGCTGCATATACCTCGGCATGTTTTATCATCACAATCTGGCACAACTTCATAAATTCTATCATTAAAGCTGGTTTGGTGTCATCGAATAGACCCCCATCTTCATGAATGAGAGATGTAAATTTTTAGCCTTGTGACACCATCTTTTAAAAATAATTACCTTGTTTTTAGAGTGTGAACTTAGCACATATTTATTGTAGCTTAGCTTCATATTGTCGGTTTACTACATTCCCTTGGTTTTATCCAGTAGAAACGCTGACCAGTGGGTACATGTTGTTAGCACAATTCACGTTATAATGAATGAAGAAAGCAAGAAGAGGCCAGGGAAGGACAATTGATTTGTTCTGGGTTTATATTGGGGCTGATTGGCGTGGTTTGATACTCCATGTACCGGGCAGGAGTGGGACTAGTCATTAAGCAGGCATTTAGGGTTCAGAAACAAGGGATCAAGATGTGCTCAGCTGTCTATTCTGGGGTATGGAGTTGGGCATTTATTAGATGATGAAAGCCCAGCATTAGGGCTTGAGTATAAGACCCAGTCAGCATTAAAAGCAACCAAACAACCTCTCTCATTTTAGAGGGCTTGCTAAGAGCCGGGCCCCATGCATCAGTGATCTATAAGCCTTACCTCAAACCTTCACAACTCCGTCATCCCCATCTTACAGACCGGGGTGCAGAAGCGTATAGAAACTTGCAAAAGTTGACACAGTAGGTGGTAAAGCCAGGTTTTAATGCAGGAGCCCTGAGAGCTCTTAACCATTACACAATCTGCTTTCTATTTTCTTCAATAAACCCCGAGCTCTGGTCCCTGGGTCCTAAAACCCCCTCTCTAATTTCCCAAGGTCTTGGAAATGGAGGTGGAGCCAAGTCTGTAGGTCAGAGGTCTCGGCATGACATCGGGCGGCTGTGCCAGCTTTATGTTGGGTATCACCCTTCCTCGACCCTTGAAGAAGACAAGTCTGCCTTGCCCTGCCAGTGACGCTGGTGAGTACAGAGCACCTTCTCAGGGAAACAAGCCCAGTGTGGCAAATGAGATCGTTTTTTGTTTTTGTTTCTGAACTGGGAGTATTTTGTACTGACTTTGTCAGTGACAAAATCTTTATCTGTAATGTGGCAGGATGGAGGGAAAGCTGCCCGGGCTTTGAACAAAATCATCTGGCTGCTGATTCGCTCGTTGTGTATGTTGTTTTTTCTTCTTCTCTTTCTCGCTGTATTAGTGTTCTATTGCTGCATAACAAATTTTCACAAGCTTCGTGGCTTAAAGCAACACAAAGTTATTATCTCATAGTTTCTGTAGGTCAGAATCCAGGCACGGCGTGAGGGGATTCTCTGCTCAAGGCTGAAATCGAGGTGTCAGCTAAGGCTACAGTTCTCTTCTGGGATTTAGGGGTCTTCCCTCAAGATCACTGGTTGTTGGCAGAATTCAATTCCTCGTGGTTGCAAGACTTGGGTCCTTGTTTTTCCTGCTAGCTGTCAGCTGAGGACTGCCCTCAGCATCTAGAGACCACCCCCATATTCCTTGCCATGTGGCCCCTCCAAAGGAAGTTCAAAGCATGGATTCTGGCTCGCTTGTAGGCCAGGTGGAGTGTGTCTTCCATCTTGCTGTGGTCAGCTGGAGGAAATTGTGTTGAAAGGGCTCACCTGATTAGGTCAGACTTACCTGGATCATCTGATTTGAAATCTTATTCACATCTGCAAAATCCCTTCAAATAAGTACCTAGATTAGTGCTTAATTGAGTAACTGGCAGAAAGAGTATGTATACCAGGGGCCCAGAATCTTGGCGGCCATCTTAAAATTCTGCCTACCATAACTGCTAATGCCAAATAACCATCAATTTTGTGTTGATTTGTTTAAAGTATGGACTTACTTTATAGCCACAGAAGGTCTGTCTTGTTAGTTGGCCAAGCAGCCCCAAAATGTCAAAGGCACTCAGTGTCAGAGGCCAGATAAGGGGACTTCCTTTTGGACGTAATCTGGAGGCTTGTTCTGGTGAGTTGAGAACAAGTACTCTTAAGACTTCTGTGTCCTGCTCCAGTCTCCCCTTCAGGGTGTTTGGGCTGGGACTGAGGAAGTCGTGCTCAGGTCTGGCTTCCGCCATGGGTGGAACGTGATGAGAAACATGGCAAAAGTCCTTAGCACGGTCCCCTTGGTACAGAAAAGAGTCCAACCTTCATGCTGTATCCTCCTTGATGTGATGGAGGAGAACATCCTACTGCCTAATACACCCTCCAAGACCTTTAGACTCCTTCGAGTGTATAAATTCTCACTGATTTGACAAGATTGATTTTCTACCCTTTACTTTGCAAAATCCATTGTAAGTCCGAGGCAAGTAAAATTGATTTCCACTCACTTTCCTCCCCACCCAAGGCCTCTTTGCTCACTCCTGGTGATATGTGATTTTTCAACTTTCTATGCCCTTTTGAAAAGCTCGGTCTTTTTGGAGTACAGTGAAAGCAGGAGTTTCTACAGGCCTGTGTGGGAATTTTAATGTGATGTTTTAGGTGTTTAAGCTTCATTGGCTTAGAAGATACCTCCGTTGAAGCCTAAGTATTTACGTTGTAAGTGTTGGGCTATGAGCATGAAAAGTGTGGATGATATCACACTGCTTTCGTCCGATTCATATTTAGTGAATTTGACTTAAATAAGAAGGCACTTCAGAAAGCCACCAGTGGAAACATATGCCTCTGAGTTGCATTGTACAGAATCAAATGTAGTGGGCCTGCATTTTACTCTTCAACATAGGATATGAGGAATGTCCCATTCCTTTTAGTTCTCTAAAGTGAATTTAATTGCTCCCAAAGCACCATCAGCCTGGCTGGAAATTCAGCTTCAGTCACAATATGGACCCCTCTGAAGGGTTGAGCAAAGATCTCAAAGTCTTATGTTGCCCAGAACATGCGAGGAGGGCCTCCTGGTCCTAGGTCTAGGTAAGCACTGATGATGTTTGTTGTCCAGTCCCAGGTGGTTCCTTGGAGACATGAGGCTCTGAGGCAGCCACATAACCTAATGCTTGGACTAAGGCTGGAAGCTCTAGAGCCTGGGACACAGCCTCCCTAGACAGACCCTGTAGCCACTGTCTCTTAATGCTGTGCCTCTTTACCAGGCTCTTGTGTGGGAAGAGGACTCAAGCTCCTGCTTCTGGCACTACCTCCTCCCCCCACCAAAAAAAAAAAAAACAGTCTCCTTTCAGTCTTGGGGAATTACTATCTCTGAATGTTAGCAAATTCCACCCTAGTCTTCAAGTCTCTCTTTCTCTTAGCTCTAGGAAAACCTCGCATGATTCCCTCAGTGGGTTTCAGAAACACAAATCAAGAAAGTGGGCACTTAATGCAGAAGGTGCCTGCTTTCAAGGAACCCCAGCCTTCAATCCTGTATCATAAATGTTCATGAGCCCAGGGGAATGCGGACTTGGGCATTTCCTATTTTCCTAGTGAAACAGGAAGAGTGAAGAGGAGGAAGTGACTTGGAGGTGAGAGGATGGAAAAGACGTAAGGTGGTTGTCCCTGAGAGCAGAAAAGTTAACTACTGGAGAAACGTGGCAGGATTGTTAGGGATGCAGAGTGCACACTTGAGATCCATGATCACGATTGTGTTTTTCCTCCGGCTACACTCATTGTGCAGGTGCAGCTGTGGCATGGGTACAGAACTGGGAGAGAGGGATAAGGGAGTTAAGGGGAGTATACAGGGGTACGATTGCTGTCTAAACCGGGCAAGGAGGGATAGGAAGACGTGGGAGGACAGGGCTGGTGGACAGTGAAAAAGTGATAGGGCCAATGGATTGGAATTCCCAGTGACTTTGGTGAATTAAAGAACTATTGATATCTAGAGTAAGTGGGTTAGAGCAAGAGGGGTTGATTATTAATGAGAGGCTCAAAATCACAATTTTGGAGGTAGTTCGATTATTGTTGATGACAGACTCTAGGAGAAGGTGGGTGGATTAAGGAAAAGATAATTGGAAGCGAATTGGACAGAGAAGTGAGGCTGTATGGTGAGTTATCTTCTCCATGAGTGGAAAAGTTGCCAAAACAATGGCAAACATAAAAGATTAAGAGGAAGATAGAGAGCTAAGTCTAAGAACCAGACATTTCTTGATGACAATAACAAGAGGGGTGGTGGGTTGTATCCTCGGATGGTATAAGTTAAAAGGAGATAGAGATTTGAGGGAGGAGGAAGAGAAATGATCTAGAACAAAGGTTCGCAAACAGTGGTTAGCAGACCGAATCTATCTTGCTTCCCGTTTTTGTAAATAAAGCTTTATTGGAACACAGTTACACTCATTCATTACATATCACCTATGTCTGCTTTAGCACTACATCGGAGTTCAGTAGTTGTGACAGAGATCACAAGGCCTATAATGCCTAAATTATTTATTGTCTGGTTCTTTACAGAAAAAGTTTGCTGACCCTTGATCTAGAATTAATAATGAAGAACATTAACCTCACAGTAACAAGTAAGAATAATTAATATTATAATAGCTTACTTTGCCACACGAATGTCAAATCCTTCTGTTCCTTTCAGTCTGGGTCTGCTCTAGGTCACCAGATCAACCGTTTTGACTCAATTGATTTTTTTCTTACAGTCAATCAACCCATTGGATGGCAAAAATGACAGAATGGCTGTCTGCTTTAGCTTTGTGCATGGATATATTTTTCCATGCAAGACGAGTCAGTGTACATGATTTGTAATATATGGAATTTACAGAGGCGAATGTGCAAATCCAGACTGCCATTCATTAAAAAATCAACTGCAGGCTATAGCACTACACCATGGCTTGTTAGGGTACTGAGTAAAGATGCTAGTGGATCTACCTTCCATAACCCATTTCCTGTTCTAACTTACCTTGTTCCTTGCTATTAGTCTTAAGATTGGGAAACTGTCTTTTGTGGCTTTGCCCACTATAATGAGACAGGCATGGATGGCATTCCCAGAGGAGTCAATCTGAGGCTTGCTTGTGGTTACTCACAATCCTTCTTTGGAAAATTTGAATCAAGCAATACAAAAACTTAGAGAATGGTCAACCGAGTCAAGTAAATAGTGAGACCACCAGAGTAAATATTCACATATGCCTATAATTAAGCTTCTTGAAACATTTTTATTTCTGCTTTTCCTGGAACCTGGAATCTGTTGAGCTTCCTCTTATATGAGGTCTTTATCTTTTTACTTAAAGTATCTTGAGTTGATTCTATTCCTTAGAATGAAGTCTGAGCACCAGGTTCTTGGTCATAAGTGGGTCCACTGTCTTGTTTCTTCTAGGATTTCACATAAGATGTGTTCCCTAGGCCAATAGTTCTTCATACCCTTTGTCGTAATTAGGAAAGAATATGGAGGGTGCAGCACAACTGCAAATCAATCTTTGCTCTTGAGAAGACCACTGACAGCATTTGAACCCGACTGAAACAGAGTTGGTAGGAATACTTTCTGTAGCACATATACTTTTCTAGTCTTAATAGGAAGGACTGACAGTCAAACAGCAAGAGCCACTGGAGTTATTTGCCACCCAAAGATAGCCTAGAGATTCTCTGAGATGAAGTTAAGAGTGAGCATTTGAGATATAAATGGTTTCCTTGGAAGACTTTCATTAACTAGAGCATCACCTTGGCCATTTGCCTCCCTGCATTTTCCAGAACTGACATTCACTGTGATGTTTGTAGAAATGTATTTAAAATGTGGTTGTATCAGTTACGCTCTGGACCTGTCAAAATGCAATGATGGAAAAAAACTTAAAAAAAAGTCCTGCACAGCCCCTAGCTACCGACAGTTACTGATGGAAATAGGCCCTGTTGTGCCCTTTGGCTCATTAATAAGTTCTTCTGATCCAGTCACTTCCTATGTTAGTTGGGCTTAGTGAAAATGTACTCTGCTGTTTAGGGATTTAGCAGCAGAAGAGAAGAAAAACCAAACACGTGTACTAGTACCAGCTACAGCAAAAACACTACACTAGAGGTTTGAAAAGGTTTTGATGAGTGGGAATCCTGATGTCTCGAGTTCCAAGGTTGTAAGTGAACTCTCTTTCCCAATGATCACTCCTTTCCCCTGATTAACAAATAAGCAGTTCTCTGTCTTTAGTTCCATAAACTGTGGATTGAAGGTAGCTGTTCTGCTGTGGATCCCCCCACCAGTCATGGTGATGCCAAACTGGTTGTTGAATGAGGCTGGCAGGTAGTTTTTCTTGGGCTATGAATTTCTGTGTCTCATAATACTTCCACTCTAGGTCAGGACTGGAGGTAGCTACTTGAGAAGGAGAAAAACTTTGATGTGAGACTTCCAACTGTACTGTGCTAGATGAAGTCATCAAAAGCAACACTGTTTTCTGTAAACCTTCATCGTCTTAGGCTTGTCACAGGTGATACAGGTTTCCCCGTAAGTAGAAAGTCATGGACTAATTAGCATCTCTGAATCAGTTTTTTAGTCATGAAAAGAATGACTCAGAAATTAGTGAGGAGGCTTGTTTTCCCCTGATGTGGAATAACACAACAATACTTGATATTTGGCCATTCTCAATGTAGAGGACCCACTTTATCAAACACTTTACTTGACTAGTAGAGGCAATATAAATGAATGACATTTTAGTTTTGTCTGCCTTGGCATGGATGACAGCTTTTGAGCAGTGGTATGCTGGTAAATGTTTAACATCCAGGTCTCCAGAAAAAAAATGCATTAGTTTCTGATTTGTAGTGTTTACAAATTTCCGTGGTGTAAATATGCCCACCATGGCCAATTTCAGGCCACCAATTTGACAGCGTTGAATGCAGAGTTGGGAACAAATGTGCACAGTCAACTTTTTAAAGCTCATACCAACTGGCTCCAGCCTCTGCTGCCTTCTAGGCATGATTAGACCCTACACAAGGAGGCTGGCTCCTGTAGACTACATCAGAAGAATATCCGCTGGAGAGGAAAGTTAAGAGCTATGTGTTGATGATGTCACTTTGAACTATGCCTCATCTTTATGATAAACACAAGCTGAGGAGCAGCTCTCTAACTTGGTATCATTCATTTGGCCACTCTAGGTAAATTGTATGTGACCTCCAACTATTGCACTTTTTCACTGTGGCGGTACAGAATTGTGGAAAGAACGTAGTATTAGAGTGTGGCTGGGGCCCATTGGGGGGGACATCTTTCTTTTATTTCCAGATCTTCCAATTACTATTTCACTCTTGGAAAAATCATATGTCACCTGCCCCCCTTCTCTGCCTCCCCAACAACTTAAAAATAAAAACCAGGCACCAGCTTCTTCCCACCAAACTCAAAAGCAAACATATTGGGCTGCGCAATTTATCCTTCATCCTCTCTACTCTCCCTCTAGAAGTTCAAACAATAGGACAATGAATGGAAGACAGAAACAAGATGGCAGCAAATTTACCAAGCCCAGAGCAAACTGCACAGTCTTCCCTGAAAGGATTTCAACACTTTGACACTTAAAAATATAATGGTGACTATAGTTAACAATACCGTACTGTATATTTGAAAGTGGCCAAGAGAGGAGATCGTAAAAGTTCTTATTACAAGAAAAAAATTGTAACTATGTGAGGTGATGGATGTTAACTAGATTAAGGTGAACATTTTGAAATATATGCAAATATCAAATTATTATGTTGTACACCTGAAACTAATACAATCTTATACGTCGATTATATCTCAATACGACTAGGAAAAAGTTTTTTAAACAAACAGATTCTATGAGAAAAAAACGAACATGAAAAAAGTTTTTCCTTATAATTCAAAAGAAGTGACTATAATTTGCTCATTGAAATCACAAATCACCTTTAAATTTACTGATAGTTTGTAATACAATTTAGAAAAGATAGTCCCCAACTGTAAAATTATACACAGAGGTTTTCAAAGTACTGATTTCCCAGACCCCACCTCAGACCTGATGATTTGGAATCCTGATTGGGGTGGGAAATGGGGAGGAAAAATAGACCTTGTATTTTTAAAAATTCCTCCTATGACTCAGATGCAGGTGAAGGTTTGGAAATCACTGCTCTAGAACAGCAGTCCCCAACCTTTTTGGCATCAGGGACCAGTACTCCCATGAGAATCTAATGCCTGATGATCTGAGGTGGAGCCGAGGTGGCGATGCTGGTGCTGGGGAGCGGCTGCAGATACAGATGAAGCTCTGCTCACTGCTCACCTCCTGCTGTGCGGCCTTGTTCCTAAAAAGCCACGGACCGGACTGGTACCAGTTTGTGGCCTAGGGGTCGGGGATCATTGCTCTAAACCAAGGAAAGACTTTACGATTGCTCAGCTAAGCAGTGCTCAAAGTTTGGCTATATTTTCTAGATCAGCAGTCCACGTGCGAGTTCAGAAAAGAATGAGATATTTACAGATTAATGTTGCCAGTAATAAGAAGCCAAACCTCTGTATTGGTGGTCCATCAAAATGGCTCCTCATCAAATTTTTAGATCCCAAAACTTCAGTGCTAATGGCCCTGAGTGACAAGCCCCGTGGTATTTGGCAGCTGCCAGCCATTTTGTTCTCCCACCCCTCAAACAAAGTCCCCAAAATACAAAAGCTTCTGAAAGTATTATGGAAACTGAAAGAGATGCTACATCGGGGCGACTCTGCCTTCAGAGGCTGGAAGAGCTGTCAGAAAGGGATGCTCTTAACCACTGGCAGCCTTTCATGGGCATCAGCTTTCGGTCTTTGAACCAATGTAGATTAGGGGTGCATCAATTCCTGTTGCAGCTGACTGTCAGTTAACATCTCTGTCCCTTATGGTAACTGACTTGAGTATAATCAGCAGGTGAACACACTCTTTATCATTGTCCATCTTTCTAAGCTTCTGTTTATTGATTTTCAAGCTCAGAGCTGGAGAGAAACAGCCTTGAACTGTAAGTGATTTTTCTACTCTGCCTCTTTCTTCAATTTGTTCATTTATTTATCAAAAAATAAATGCAGAAGGCTTGCTATGGTCCAGAGATACTGCAGTAAAATTTAAGAATTAGACCAAAACCCCTGCCCTCCTGGACTCCCCCTGTGGGAGGACAATAAAAAATAATAAGCAAAATAATAAATGTTAATATGTCGAACAAAATAAATAAAATACATAGTATCTCAGCTGGTGCTAAGTGCCATATAGACAAGGAGGAGGGAGAGTTGGGGTAGGGATTGTGCGCTAACGGTGGCATTTAATAGGGTTCGATTGCTAAAGAAAACTCACAGGACTCTAAGGACAGTGCTTACAAATGTGAAGTTTATTACAGGGTATAATAGGATATCATAGGAAAAAGATATAATAGAGAAAGAGCATTAAAGTGAGGATATGCATCACAGCAAAAGACTATGTCATAGCAAGAGATCTGGAGAGGTCAGGGTGGGAATCTGTTGTCCTCCATCAGACATAAGGGCTGTGGCAGGATGTGTTCTTGCTTTCTGGTCAAAAGCTAGAGATGTGTACGTGGTACCCTGGGAACTGGAGAAACCAATGTGGAGTCTTGCCCATATTCCCGTTATGTAACCAGTCTTAACAGTAGAGACCTCTTAGGGTCTCACCCTGACCAGGTGCAGATCATCAGTGTCACTGTTATCAATAAACAATGCTGACAATCTGGTACAAACCTCTCCAAGCTCCTCAAACCCACGATTACACCACAGCACTATTAATTAATAAGGTTTCATGCCTCGGCCAGGGATCAGCGCCATACAGATGGATTTCTTATTTCAACAGAAGTTTAGGCTAATTCTAGACATGCTGCAATTAACTCTCACAGCACAGATTGCAATTCTAAATATCAAGTCACAGAGAGCTTAATGAGAAAGTGACATTTAAGCCCAACTCTCAAGGTGATAACAGAGCTAGCTTTGTAGAAATCTGAAGGCAGCTTTTCTCTCCTTTGAGGCAGGGAGATCAGCAAGTGCAAAGGCCCTGAGACAGGCTTGTATTCTAGGAAAAGCAAGGCGATCTCTGAGGTTGAGGCTGAATAAATGACGGGGAAACTTAGCAGATACTCTCAAAGGGGTAAGGAGCAGATGCTGGGTGGAAATCTGAGTCACGTGATCTTTGAAACATTCCTGGACTCTGCCTTGCTTTTCCCTTCATGCTGTGATGGAATATGTCAGTCCATTAGAAGAGGAATTCTTAACCTGGGGATCTGTGGATAGAATTCAAGAGGCCTGTAAATTAAAGATTTTTTAAGTCTTTATTTTCATTAACCTCTAACTGAAATTGAGCATTTCTTTCAATTAGGAATGCAGACAACTAGAGAAGTATTAGCAGTACTCGTAACTCTGTCATTCATAGATCTCACAGATATTTTCATATCAGATCATAGACATTGCAAATATTCTGAAATATCTTTTATGTTCATCACTTCTTTGAAATTACTGTAGTTATTAACCTGCTGCTAGATTGCACATGACAATGATCTTCCTGTCTCCAGATCAAATGATCAAGTTGAATATTTTCACAACTGGATTTAAACTTTGAAAGCTCTGGAGAATTCTGATGTCTTTGAGAGAAGATGATCTTCACCTTGTAAAATGAGCTACAGAAGTTCATTTCCATTAACAACAATTTATCTCTGTGGATTGGCCTTTCAACATTGGCAACTATTAAAACAAAGCAAAACAAAACAAAACTATGTACACTGGATAGCCAACTTGTGCCTCTAACCTTTCGAATACCACACCACGATTTAATGTTCTTTTTGAAACTAAGCCACAATAGCCCTCTCACAAAAAATGTCTTTTAAAAATTCTGTAACATATAGATGTGTTATATTCTTATTTTATTTGTTGTTATTTAGAATGATTGCAAAAAGAAACCACTTAAATTACTGTGCTATACATTTATTCATTTCATTTATTCTTTAAGATTCATTGAGGTATATTTTATGTGCAATTCATAAAATTTTACTAGCTGCAAAAAAAATGAGTTCAGTAAGAACATTTCCTATTAGCTGTTCTAAACAGATATGCAAGGTCTCTAGGATAACAGCTGGTATCTTGAGAAATTGAATTTTCCAGTGCCAGGTAAGGTTGATGAGGTATTAGCTCCTGAATGGAATATATCATATAAGATTTGACAAGCTTGAATTAATACCTAATGTTCTCGAAAGGGGCAGGAAATGATTGGAGAGCAATCAGGGAGCACTCCCAAAGAGGCCACAGATAACGTGAAAGCAGATAAATATGAAAATGCACCCCATTAGCAGGTCACAAATGGACCGGCATCAGCTTGTTATTGCTGAGGATAAAATGAAAGCTTAAGGAGATGTGTGAACACAGCAAGAAACCAGCACCTCTGCTGATTTTTCCCTCTCAGGTAACCAGAGATTTGTTTATAGAGCTTGGCCGTTCCAAAGTGCTTTTGGCTGAAGGCTCTATTTAAATAACGAAACAGGACCTGTGCAACCATGTCCCCTGTGCTGAGAAATATGTACTCTTAGGTTCTGTCTCAGTTATTGATCTGGGCTCTAACTACATCAGACAATCGTCTAGATTAAGTGCTGACAACCAACATTCAATCCAGGAGCACTTTCTCCGCCCGGCACAGTGCGGTAGAATCTTCTGGGGTCTTCTTGGGCTCACTGATTTTTTGGTCCTGCAAGTGTCCTCAGCTGCGGGTATGTAGCTTTGACCCCCCTCCCTGGGCATATTTGGCAATGTCTGCAGATATTTTTGGTTGTGACAATTGGATGCTACTTGCTTCTAGTGGGTAGAGGCTAGGGATGCTGCTTAACAACCCACAGTGCTGAGGACAGGCCCTGCGACCAAGAACCCTGGCCCAAAATGTGAGCGGTGCCATGGGTGACAGACCCGGGTGCACACGACTGCCTGGCAGTGTCAGGCTTATAGAGAGGAGGGTCTTGAAAGAGGAGCAAGGTGGCCAGGTAGAGAAGGAAAGAAAAGGTATACCATTTTGTCTATTCTGACACATTTTCCAAACGTGACTCTGCTGTGGACTTCAGATTATTTCATGGAAAATACTTATTTCTACCTTGCGTTCAACTTTCTTGTGGATAAAAAGGAGCAGCCAAG
>CM053505.1:4914396-4950164 GCA_028627145.1 Eidolon dupreanum | reverse complement strand
CCCTTATAAGTAACTATCTGTTTTTCTCTTGCTGCTTTTAATATTCTTTGTATTTAACCTTTGCCATTTTAATTATGATGTGTCTTGGTGTGGGCCTCTTTGAGTCCCTGATTTTTGGAGTTCTCTGAGCTTCCTGGGGTTTTATGTCCATTTCCTTCACCAGGTTAGGGAAGTTTTCCATCATTATTTCTTCAAACAGCTGTTCAACATCTTGATTTTCTTCAGTTATACCGATCAGATGGATATTTGGACCCTTAATAGTGTCCCATATGCTGCTTAAGTTATTTTTATAGTCTTGGCATCTTATCTCTTGTCATCCTGATTGTGTGTCCTTGGCTTTCCCATCCTCTAGATAGGGCATCTGATCCTTTACTTTATTCAATCTGTCTATTCATTTGTTTATTCCATTTAATATACTTCTCATCTCAGATAATGTCTTCTTCGTTTCAGACTGGTTCTCTTTTATAATTTCCTTTTCCATTTTTATGTTTTTTATCTCTTTGTTGCAGTTCTCACTGAATTTATCTCCACTTCCTAAAAGTTCACTGAGCATCTTTATAACCAGTGTTTTGAACTCTGCATCTGTTAGATTACTGGACTGCATTATATCTGGATCTCTGTTCTCTTCTCTCATATGGTTTCTGCTTCTTTGTCTTCCCATTTTGGCTGCCTTTCTGTGTCTATTTCTGTGTACTAAGCAAAACTCCTAAGTCTCCCAGTCTTATTAGTGAGGATTTGTGTAGTATGTATCCAGTGGCACAGTCCTGAGAGGGGTTCAGCAGCAGGTCAAGTTTAGGCCCAGCCTGTGCCCCTCCGAGGCCACCTGTTAAGATTCAGCAAGCAATCCACAGATGCTGAGCTTATAGTTGCCTCAAAAGGCCACACCAGAAACCGAGGTCAGCTGCCTCCACCAGTGTGAGTCTCAGCAAGGAGCACCTGACTCGCTGAGGATACACCTGAATGTGGCTTGGGTGGGGCCGTGAGTTAGGGGAGGTGGGGTTTCAGAGGATCCTCTGGGTGGAGCGACCTCTGTTATCCAGGTTGACGATGTCACAGCTATGGTGGCGCTGTGTCCACGCACTGGGAAGGGCAAGGACTCAACAGGGAACAATGGACACTGCCAGCACCTCTGTCCTGAGCTGTACTGAGTGAGTTTCGCCTCGGCTCTCACTTCATCAGTGTTTCCCTGTAAGTCCCCGGTGCCCACTGGGCGCAGCCGAATGGGCACTGGTGCTCAGAGCGAGCAGATTCCTCACCGGGAAAATCCGCTCATGGTCGCGGCCCCTTTAAGAGGCATTTGCCGCTGTCGCAGCCTCCGTCTCAGCCGCTCAGCCGCGCAGCCCCGCGACCTCGCCCCGTTCTACCTTCTGCCTCTCAGAGTGATTTCTGGGACTTCTGTCTAGTTGTATGGCTGGTTCATCTGGATCCCAGGCGATTTTTCCTTGCCGCTGCTCCTTGTTTTCGTCACAACTTTGATTTGGTCACCAGGGGGATGAACAGAGCCTCCGTCATCTATGCCATTTTTTTTCTCTTCTAAATAAGCAGCTTGAATGCAGTCACAACTCACATGGTGGAGCAGCTGGATGATATAAGGGCACTTATTATTTATTATTTATTTTATGCTACCAAAGATGTTCTTAATTTTTTCTTTTTCTTTTTTTAATTGGGGTGACTTTGATCAACAAAATCTAATAAGTTTCAAGTGTACGATTCAACGGTAAGTCATATATATATTGCATCGTGTGTTCACTGCCCATAATCCGATTTCTTTCTGTCAGATAAAAGGGTTTTTAAACAATATTCCAACCCTGACCTAAAGTCAGAGTTGGAGATGCTCTGACTTGCCTCATGGAAAGGAAAGGCCATGATGGGACAATGAAAATAGATGGGAGAGAAGCAAGTAAGCACATTCTCATAAAGTAATGAGAAATGGTAATGGGACCCAGAGCAGACCTACTGCAGACTGAGAAGTAGGGCAAACTTGTGATGAGTGACTGTCTTTAATCGCTTTTTGTGGTCTCTTTTCCCATCATAGAGTCTGTGATTCATTTATCCAACCATCTTGTGGTCTACTAACTATTCCTGCTCCGATGTTTGCTATTAAAAGTCCAAGATATTTTCTAGCAAAGTATTTGGAAATTCTGGGAAACAGAAAAGTCCCCAAGACACAAAGGTATAGCTTCTAATGTCATGCTTTTGTAGATTGGAAGAACAGATATTGGGGCTTAGCAGGACATTCAGAGAATTCCTTCAATCACTACCTAGGGTGTCTACTGTATCTGTTCTCTTAAGCAACATGGCGTATTCTTACACTACACTCCTTATGATACATAAAACCCTAGGTGGCCTTATCCAGTCCCATGGCTATAAATGTCACATTTATACCAAAACTCTCAAGCATAAGAACTGAGAAGTGACCATCTGATTTGGCAATCACCAGTATCATAGTCAAACAGTAATTCAACTTCACTGAGCTTGAAATTTGATCATGGTGGGTTGAAGATAAATGGGAGTGGGTTGAAATCAAATGGTAGGTGAGGAAGTGGAGACAGCCACTCCTTCAAGAAGAAACCAGTAAAAGGGAGGGAAGAAAGGAGGGGGGAAGGGAGAAGGAGAGGTAGAGGAGAGGAGAGGAGAGAATCCAGTGATGAAGTAAGTTCAGAGGAAGAGAAGCTTTTGGCTGATGTCTTAAGCAAGATGTCTCTGGTACTTGGGTCATATCTACTTTGCCTGCCTCTGATTTCAGCTACAGCTAAGATGGACAAGGCCTTGCAAATCTAGACTCAGCTTGCACTCACAAAGCCCATCTTAAGCACACACATTTCTGCTTTCTCTTCAAGGTCTCTTCCAACACCTTGGAAGCCCACTAGACCCTTGTAGGAGCACAACCCAGAAATATGAGGGAAGTACCACCAGGGACTACCCTCACTAGGGGAAAAGGAAGGTAAGGGATGAATGCTCCAACCTCCCATCTTTAGGGTGTCCATTTTTCCTTTTCTCTGGTGGAATGTAACCCCCACTTTGCACAACAGTGATTTAGAGAATGCTCCCCAATATGGACTTTCCCTCCTTCCTTGTCCCACTCTTCCTACTCATTTGTTCAGGCTTGATTACTATTGCCAAATGCTTTTGCATAGATCTTATTACCAGCACTGAGTGATACCATCCTAACCCTTCTGAACTCTCCCCTGTACTGCAGGGGCTGAAAGACTAGAAACATCGCCCAGGTCCCTTGCTATCAGGGTTTTGGTTTCATTCTGTTAATGAGGGCCCATTTTGGAAAGCCACTATCTTCCATTGGTGGTTGGAGGCAGGTGACAGGAGCTGTAGATGCATCCTTGAAAACTGCTCACTTTAGCACTTCAGGCATCTGAGGTCATTGGTGGCACTTCTTGTGATTTCTGTACTCTTTGATCATTTTCTATGACTTTCATTCTTCCAATCCTTGTAGGAATTGTGTAAGCCTCTAATCCCCTATGGTAAATCCCTTTCTGTTCAAAATACCTAGAGTGATTTATATTTTTGTGGTCCAATCCTGACTGATACAAATATACTATCTAATTTTATTGAGAGAAAAGTTCTAAGAATTTGATTTGCCAATGTTGGTAGTTAATAGGTGAGGGGAAGATAACAGGATCCTGCTCAGGTAACAAAGCAAAGGAATTTTGAGAGACGCTAGTACAATAAAGCAAATGCATTATATTAGATGTCAAGGTAAAAATCATTTCAAAAGAAACGGGATAGTTGATGAGTATTCTGATGTCCCCTAGGAAATGCCAGCCTGATTGACACAAAACAGTACAGGCTTTAAAGCTGAGGAACTGAAACTCTCTATAAGTCTGTGCAAGTGAATGAAGAAGGAAAGACGAGCCAGCCATGGAAAACTTATTAACATGCACGTTGTGGCCATGTTATCTGACTTCTCACAGGCGCCGATGGAGTGATACTGGGAATTGTGTACCATTTGGTGCTGTGAAGTGGAAAGCACAATTTACTGCAAAAATTAAGAATTTTAGGTGACACTGCAGTTTGTAAATCTATTATATAACACTTTCTTGACAGATCAGGAAGGTGGCATTTTAAAAGATAGTTTTTTAGGTTTTTAAATTTTGTTTTAGCTCTTCCGTATTCTGGAAAATACAATGAAGACTTCCTTTCTCCTGTTTGTTGGAGTAAAATAATACCCTGATCATGTAAATCCAAATGCTTGAGCCATATGAAGAATGAATACTTACGTTTATATATTTTCAAGGTAGCTAAGTGTTCAGCATTCTCTCTATATAGCTTTTTTTTTTTTTTTTTTGCACTATTTGCCCAAAGAATTGGGACAGAGTTTTTTAACCAATGATCCTAATTCATAATCTATGATTTTGGTAAAATATTGAGGGTAGACTTCAAGAATGCAATTTCTATAAAAGGCATGTATAATGTGTAGTAGTCAGCGTTCTCTAGAGAAACAATCAATAACATACATGTGTGTGTAAAATGACTCACGTGGTTATGGAAACTGACAGCAAGCTGGAGGCCCAGGAGAGCTGACAGTGGAGTTTCAGTCTGAGTCTGAAAGCTTGAGAACCAAGAGAGTTGGTGGTATACTGCTAATCCAAAGGCCTGCAGGCTTGAGACCCAGGAAGAGCCAATGTTCCAGTTCAAGTCCAAAGGCAGGAAAATAAACTGATATCTCAGCTCAAGGCAGTGACGCAGACGTCCATCTTACTTGCAAGAGAATTGGCCTTTTTGTTCTATTCAGGTCTTTAACTATTGGATGAGACCCGCTCACATTAGAGAGGGCAATCTGCTTTACTCAGGCTACCCATTCAATGTCAATCTCATATAGAAATATGCACACATACACACCCAGAATGATGTTTAATCAAATGCCTGGGCATTCTACCTGTGGCCCAGTCAAGCTGACAGATAAAATTAACCATCGCAGTGCTGTGAAAGGGGACACATGATTTCTTGTTAAGAACACCCAGAGCAGAGAACAGTGAATTCAGGAAATTACAAATAGTTATCATGAGAGTGAAATAAAAGAATACATTTAAGCACCAGTGGAATAATGGCCCTAAGCACCAATATTTGGCACTTAGTAAATATTAACCGTTATCTGTCTTCCCCCTTTTCCTTATAGTTGCTGTGTATTTACTGGGGACACGAGGAGGTTTTCAAATGTCAATCAACATTTGGGTAACAGAAAAGTACTTCCATGTAATTCACTACACTTAAAGAAGTCATTGCTGTCTTATAGAAGCTGCACCTTAACAGATGTTTCTGAATGAATTTATTCATCATATCAAGCATAGCCTTGCAATGTGGGATGCTTTTCAAAAGCCCCTTTTGGGTGAACAGATTGTGTTGCTGCTGAGAACATTCACAGGAATGGGGCAATCACTGTAATTCAAACAATTTCTCCTCATTTAAGAGCACCAACTGTTTATATTAGCACTGACATGATCCATTTATGAAGAATCTTAGGACAGTTGTCTGAAATTTTTGGCTGTCAAATGGTCATCAGAACCGAGTAAGCTCTACTTGCAAGCAAGATCCTTCTGCTCTCTGTATCAAAACCTTTACTGAACAGCCACCATGTTTGGGGTCATTTGGCTGGCTTGTGTGTAAGGCTGCAACATGAGAAAAGTGTGACCTAATTTACTTTTTTATTCGTTGAGCAGCAGCATTTGAATGCCTCCCACTCTATGCTGGTACTAGTTATGTAGGGATAAATAAGACATTCTCTCAAAGAGTTCCTAATCTAATAGAAGAGAAAGACAAGTAAAAAAGTGATTGCAGCAGAATATGATCATGTAAACAATATACACAGGGATGATGGGCAGAGAAAGGAGTTCTTGAACTGGATTTTTAAAGTAGAAAAGGCAGAGAGAAGGAGGAAAGAAACATTAGATATTGGAGACAACATTGTACCAGCGGAGGGGAGTATGAAACAATATGTTCCACTGAGAAAAAAGAATTGTGTGTGTCTGAGTGTGTACATGTGTGTGCATGCGGGTATGCATGTGAGACTTCCTTTAAAGTGTGAACTAGATTAACACCTTACCTTTGACCTCCGTATGCCACATAGTCACCGTGGGTGCTATGTTTGCTTCATAAACATAGCATTTCTAAAAATGCATCATTATAAGAAAGTAATTAATTCTTTGTAGATCAGTTAGGTGACAAAGCTGTTCATAACAACTTCTTGATAATCCATCAGATTCCCAATTTCACTTTCATTTTCCTTCCTCATCTCTTTTACTCAGAAAGCCACTGCACGTTGAATGAAGCCCAATTCATCTTGTTTTCTTTGATGTTATTGGATCTGAGAATGTAGGGTAGTGATCATTTGAGTGGCTGTGGCATGCCTAGGAATTTAGGCCTTATATTCTAGAAAACGTTGTGCAGAAGAGTACCATGATCTGATTTGTATTGCACAACGATCATTTCGACAGTGGGATAGTTGGTAGATAAGATGGTAGGAACAAAATTGGAGGTAAGAGGCTAGGAGATGATGGTATTAATCCCTGAGAAATGATGAGATCCTGAACCAAGCCTGTAATATTGGGGTAGAGAGGAGGGGATAGATGTGAAAAAGGAAATGGTTTTTTCCCCAGCTTCATTGAGATATAATTGACATATGACATTGCATAAGTTTAAGGTATGCATGATGATTTGATACATATATATTACAAAACAATTACTACAATAGGGTTAGTTAACACTACTATCACCTCACATAATTACCATTTGTGTGTGTGTGTGTGTGTGTGTGTGTGTGTGTGTGTGTGTGTGTGAGTGTGATGGGAACATTTATGAACCACTCTTTAGCAACTTTCAAGTATATAATACAATATTGTTAACTATAGTCACTATGCTACACATTAGATCCCCAGAATTTATTCATCTTATAACCAGAAGTTTGTACCCTTTCACCAGCTTCTCTCCATTTCCCTCACCCTGCTCCAACCTCTGGCAACCACCAGTCTAACTCTCTGTTTCTATGAGTTTGGCTTTTTTAGATTCCACATATAAATGCGGTCATATGATATTTGTCTTTCTCTGTTTGACTTATTTCACTTAGAATAGTGTCCTCCAGGTTTATCTATGTTGCCTCAAATAGCAAAGTTTTCTTCTTTTTCATGGCTGTGTACTATTCCATTATATAATATTTTATACATATATATATATATACTATTCCATTATATATATACTATTTCATGATATATAATGATGTATCATGATGCTATATTATATCACATCTTTTTTTTATCCATTTATTCGCTGCTAGACACTTAGGTTATTTCCATGTCTTGGCTATTGTGAATAATGCTGAAACAAATAATGGAAGTGCAGATGTCTCTTTGAGATCCTGATTTCATTTCCTTCAGATATATGTCCAGAGGTGGGATTGCAGGATTATATGGTAGTTCTATTTTTAGTTTTTTGAGGCACCTCCATACTGTTTCCCATAGTAGCTGCACCAATTTACATTCCCACCAACAGCGCACAAGGGTTCCCTTTTCTCCACATCCTTGCCAATGCTCATCATCTCATGCCTTTTTGATAATAGCCATTCTAACAGGGGTGAGGCGATATCCCATTGTGGTTTTGATTTGCATTGCCCTTATGATTAGTAATATTGAGCATCTTTTCATCTACCTGTCAAGCTGATATGTCATCTTTAGAAAAATACTCATTCAGGTCCTCTGCCCATCTTTAAATTTTTAAATTGGATTGTTTGAGTTTTGCTATTGAGTTGAATGAATTTCTTCTATATTTTTTATATTAAACATTCGTTATAACATTATTAGCAATTTCAAATTTAAAAAATAGAAATCTATATTTATAATGGAAATGAGTAGTTCTCAAACATTTTGGTCTTGGGAAGCATTTACAGTCTGAAGAATCATTGAGGACTCCAAAAAAGCTTGTGTTATGCAGGTCCTTTGGCATATGGTGCTGGTGACAGAACCAAAGCCAAATGGGCTATTGCTCAGTTCCCAGGGGTACGGAGCCATTTTTGGGTCTATAGCCATGACCAGTCAGTGAGTCACCACCTGGGTGCAGGCCTGTCCTCTTAGTATGGCTCTCCTCTTTCTTGGACTGCACTGGGCCTCACAATCTCCTATCTGGATCTCATAGCTTCCACGAAGGCACTTTTGTGGATGGATGCCAAATTATTGTTGTTGGGGAAATGTGATAAGGAACATCTTGTTTGGCCATCTTGCTGATGTTACTCAGTCTGAAAGAGGAAATGTTAAAGAGGTAGAATAGGCATGCCAACGGGAACTGAATATTAGGTGAGAAGAAGATGGAGGGTGGTAGGATGACACCCACATTTCTGACTTGGGTTTCTGTCTAGATGATGATTCTATAAATCAGAATAGGCTGATGGGAGAAGAAGCTTCTTTTACAATGGTAGAGTGGGAGGGAATAATTAATACTCTTTTGGCTATGTAGACTAGGAAGTTCCTGGGACACTAAAGTCAGGTAGAGATTTGGCACTGGACCTCAAGAAGATCTCGCAGTAGGTGATAGGAGTCATGAGTTTGATTGAGAATTCCTAAACAGGGAGTATGGTGGGTGAGAAAACAGCTAGCTGAAGGATCTTTTGGTGATCTGTACTCATGTCCTTAACTTTGGAGGGCTCAGTTCTTAGTCCGTGACTCCCTCTATTTCCCTTTCCTGCTCCCTCTCCCTCCTCCAGGTGGCCTTATCCAGCCCCATAGCTATAAATGCCACCTTTATTCTAAAAAATCTCAAACATAAGAACTGAGAAGTGACCATCTGATTTGGCCATCACCAGTACCACAGTCAAATAGTAACCTGGCTTCATGAATTTGAAATTTGATCATGGCGGATTAAAGATAAATGGGAGTGGGTAGAAATCAAATGGTAGGTGAGGAAGTGGAGATGGCTACTCTTTAAAGAAGAAACCAGTGATGAAGTTCAGGGGAAGAAGAGGTTTTGGATGATGTCTTAAGCAAGGTGTCTCTGGTACCTGAATCATATCCACTTGGACTGCCTCTGATTTCAGCTACAGCTAAGATGGACAAGGCCTTGCAAATCTAGACTCAGCTTGCACTCACAAAGCCCATCTTAAGCACACACATTTCTACTTTCTCTTCAAGGTCTCTTCCAACACTTTGGAAGCCCACTAGACCCTTGCAGGAACACAACCCAGAAATATGAGGGAAGTACCACCAGGGACTACCCTCACTAGGGGAAAAGGAAGGTAATGGATAAATGCTCCAACCTCCCATCTTTAGGGTGTCCATTTTTCCTTTTCTCTGGTGGAATGTAACCCCCACTTTGCACAACAGTGACTTAGAGAATGCTCCCCAATATGGGCTTTCCCTCCTTCCCTGTCCCACTCACTTTCTGGTAGTACCTCTCAAATAAACTTCCTCATTCTTTGATTTTGTGGGAGCTCAAGTGTGATATTCCTTCCTGACTCCTGACAGCTCTGAACTTCACCCTATTAAAGCTAGACATCCAGATTTCATCTCTTAGCAGCATGGTTCATTGTCCAGCTGGAAGGGGACAATGAGTAATTTCAGAGGACATCTGAATATCTGTCTTCTGACCAGTAAAGAAGCTCATTCTTTTCCAGAAGAAAAGAGACAGGACTAGTCGGTATTAGGTCCTGGCTTGGAGCCCTTCCTCCTGATAATTCTGATACTGTGATGACACTCCATGAGAAATAAACCAGTCCCAAGTGTCCCTATTCCTAGAAAGTTCCACCCAGGATGCTTCATCTGCTATTTCAGGTAATCTACTTCAGGTATAACAAGAATGTTAATTCCTAGTTGATATTAATCAGTTATAGTAGTTCTTGTGGTAAAAAGCATTAATTTCCAAAAATGCTACATATTCTTAGATTATTTGTTTTAGTGTTATCTCTAGAGAAGGAAAGTGAAGAGAGCTGACAATTTTATTTATCTTCGTTACTCTTTAGGCCAGCTACGAGTTAAATCTAACAAATAGTCATTTGTTCAGTCACATTTTCAAGAAATATAAGTTAAGTTTCTTTTCTATCTAAGACTCTGTGCTGGCTATAAAAAGATGAACAGAACCTAATTCCTGCTTCAAGAAGCTCATTGTCTGGTGGATGTGTTTGAAATTTTACACAAAGCATGAATAAGTCTTCACAACGCTTACAGACATGTAGATGGGAAAACACAAGTACATAGGTTTTGTTTTAATCTCATGGTATGTCTATCAGAATAAAAGCAGCTATTATTTATTAAATACTTACTATACCAAATGCTGTTCTAAGCACTTTACATGAATGAATTAATTCAACCCAAATCATAACGTTAGAGAAGGTTGTTACTAGTCCCAGTATACAGATGAGGAAACAGAACAGAATGCTTGAGTAACTTGACCAAGTAAGGAGAAGAGCTGAGATTGGAAATTAGGGTGGCTCCAGAGCCCAAATATTTAACTGGAATATATTTCTTTCTTTCTACATTTCTATAGCTCTGTCTCTGCCATCCATTTATCCCATCCATCCATCCATCCATCTACCTACCCATCCATTCAAAATTCCATCTATCTATTCAGTTGTCCATTATTTTATTCCAAAGAGGAACTAAAGATACTCACAAAGAAATAAGCAGGTAACCATATAATATCAAAAGCTTCATGAAAGATAATTAAGTTGAACGGATTGGGAAAGTATTAATAGAACATTTAATATGGATATGATTTTGAAAATTTGGGCTGAAGTGAATAATAAGGGGATCTTTCTCGTAAAGATTATTAAATGCTTATGTATATGTGAAATGGAGACATTGTTGTGGATTATGGCAATGCTGTTAATGACAAAGATGGTGAAGAAAAAATTTTCCTTCTGTGTTTCTGATTTGATTATTATAAGCACATGTTAAGTGAAATGAAAGTGCTGTATAAATGGTAGAATTCTTTGCAAATGTCAGTATTATAAAGGTGGGTGCAGGGTCAACCCCTATGTCTCATATTTCCCTATAGTAAGGACTATTAGATCTTGAACCAGAGGTTGACAAAGAAATTAAGTAGCTGGCAACGATGATTTCTGTGTGTCTGAGGATTTTAATTTTGCCATTTCTGCATTTCTGGCGAAAGTGTAGCTGTGGAGCATGATTTGTTAATCTGTACACATGTGCACTGCAGCTGGGGTTTAAATAAAGCTGGTTTATTCCCGTTTCTTGCCAAAATGGAGCTGTAGCATCTTTTTGAGTGCAGTGAAAATATAAACAGACTCTTCCCAGAGGACTCCAGTTTGTAATGTCATTAAACAACAGTACCCTGGTGCCTTTCTCATTGTTACCAGCTGCCCATGTCATGATTAAGAGTCATCAGGGTAGGTTCTCTCCTTTTTGAATCACTGAATCCCAAGATCTCACTTCTCTGCTAGTTCTTTCATAGTCCCAGAGCAAAGGGGCTTAGATAATGAGTTTTGACTACTCTGGGTTACTATATCTGCTCATTTTATCATCATCTTCAAAGTTCTGGGCTTTGGGTTTGTTACAGGATCTCTGAGTGTAATAGACCCTTGACTATACACTTTTGGTGACCAGGCCTCATCCAAATGCCTCTACTTATCAGAACTATTCTGCGCTAGCACAAAGATTAACTGTGCTCAGCTATTCAGCTGGTAAGGTTTTTTAAGCCATCTGGAGAAAACCTGAGATTTCTGGTCCCGAGCTTCACAATAAGGCTGCAACTCACCGTTAGGGCTGAGCATGGTCCCAGAAGTCCACAGAGAGTTGGGGTGGAGACAGAATAGATTGAGTAGATTGATTCATTTTTATTCTTTGGCAAGAATCATGCAAGCATCAGTCATTGCAACCCACATGAATGAAATTCTTAAGTCTTTAGTAGCTCCTCCAAGTTTGCGGGCTTGTGGCTACTATCAACTGGTGCTGAAAAAAAAATGTTTTTCTTTGAATGAGTTGTATGAAATAAAGACTGTTAACTTTTCTTCAAAATCCTCTGCTCTCTGTGCACATGGCTAGACTACTTTCAATTCCTTGATGTTAGCTGTGGTTATGTGACTGAGTGTGACCAGTGGAATGTGGATAGAAGTGGGAAGTGCCACATTTAGGCCTGGCTCATGGAAACCTCCACTGTGGTTCTCCATACTCCTCTTCTGGTAGGTTGGAAAGGAGGGCACCCCATGGAGGACACTTTGGGAGCTACACCTTGAAGATAATGCAGGCACAAGATGGAAGGGGTTTCAGTCCTCGGTCACTACTTTGAGAAATGCTGCATGACTGGTTACAATGCATTGAAATTTTATGATTGAGAAGTTAATGATTATTGTGTTAAGCTTCAAATTTTGGGGGATGTATCTGTTAGAACAGCTAGTGTTATCTAACTGGTGGCATGCAGGGCTTGGTGTTGTGTACATTTGATTGATGCTGGAAGGGAATTCTGCAGTGTAAGAAAGGCAGACAAAGCAGAAGGGAACGCCATGGCTAGAGAGTTCCATATGAATGCTCTACTCACTCACCTATGTATCACAGTATAACCTGGAGGGCTTATCAGAAATTCAAGTCCCTGAACTCCACACACTCAACAGAACTGTGAAGAGGCCCAGGAATATGCATTTTCATCATTCGCCTACATGATTTTTGCAGGTAAACCAGGAAGGTGATTTTGAGAACTGGTGAGAACATGATCTCAGAGTGCTAAAGAGATGTTTGTCAAATGAATGATTAACTGAACAAGGGACAAGAGAAGAGAGAGCGAAAATGAGATTACAAGTGGGGAGATGTGAACAAAGAAGCAAACAGCTGGGGTGAGCCTAGCCCTAAGGCACATTAGGAGGTGGAGACATTTTGTCACAGGTAGCTGTGGCTGATGATGGTAGACAAGGCATATGGAGTGTGCTCCTGAGCTTGCCAGCCCTAATTTCCCGGGGGACACCCTTTGTTTTGAGGAGCCTGCTTTTCATCAGACATTTATGTATATCCTGCTGTCACCGTCCTCTAACAAGCTGCTCCTATCTAGAGGCATTTTCATGGCTAATGGCATTGACTTTTTGGCAATCCTGGGGCAACGGAAAACAGGGAACACTCTGTAGATAGATTTAAATCAGTTGCCACATACCAGCTTTTGCTCTTTTGTGGCACAAATTTAATTTAAGCCAAAGAGATGCAATTGCTCTGGTCCTACAGCCTCATCTTGCTTTCCTGATGCCCAAGTAACATAGGGTCCTCCTTTGCTTTGCTTAAATAAATACTATTTTGTCAATAAGGAGGCTGAAGAAAAATCTACCCAGGACCCATTTGTTGCTAATGGCCAACCCCAGCCAGGCAGAGTGTAAGCTAACATCGGGAGCTAAGGGGTCAGGATGGAATGTACCTTGAGTGATGTGAACAGAAGCCACCAAGGGACTGGACATGAAAGCGACAAATGGCAGTGTGTAAGGACAGAGAACCTGGACAGGGCACACCAGGTGGATTAAGAACTCCAGCAGGCTGCTTGACTACTGCTATGGGCATATAGATGTTGCACTGTACACACCTTCCCAATAAGTCTGTCTTAAAGGTCTCATATGTCCTCTGTTAGTGAACTAATAAGTTCTCTTCAGAATAAATGAAATACCTTTTGTCTAAAGGTCTCCAGTTTATTATTGATATTGTACATTCAAGGATTTGAAGAATTCTGGTATGTTGGATCAATGTTCCTCCAAGAATGTCAATTAGAATTAATCTTCACTTCCTAACATTATGATAGATATATTGTCATTATAATATCACATCAATCCATTATAACAAGAGCAGTACTCAGTGTGTGGCTCATATTGTGCCTTATTCATTTCTAATAACCTTGTGAGACCAAGACGACTCTACCAGATTAGAGTCAAGGAAATTGAGTCTTAGAGAAGAAACATGTCCCAGGTCTCAAACCTAGTAAGCAGTAGAGCCAGCATCTAAACCTAATCCTGAAGGTAATTGCTTTAGTGACAACATTTTTTTAAGTACATTATGCTATGTGAAATTAGCCAGACAAAGAAAATTACTGTATGATTTCACTTATATGTGGAATCTAAGAAAAAAAGCCAATTAATAAAAACAGTAGAATAGTTACTAGGCATTTGGGGCTTGGTGGGGGGATGAGGAGATACTGGTCAAATGGTAAAAGGCTTCTCCTGTAAGATGGATAAGTCTGGAAACCTAATGTACAGCATGGTGACTATAGTTAATAATGCTGTATTATGTACTTGACTTTTGCTATGAGAATAAACCTTAGGTGTTTCACAACATGCACACACACACACATGCACATAAAATAACTATATGAGATGATGACTGTGTTAACCTGATTGCGGTAATTACTTCAGAACATATACGTATGTCAAATCATCACAATGTACACTTTATACAATCATATTAGTTAATTATACCCCAATAAAGCTGGAAAATGTAAACTCTTTAAAAAATATTTTGCAGTTAACTTTTATTGTGGGAGATAAAATGAACCTTTATACATGTCATATCCTTTATTCTTCCCAATAGCCCCATGGAGTAAAGTGTTGACATGAAGGAAATAAGGAGTAGAGAGATTAGGAGACTTGCCCAAGCTCATACAGCTCTTAAGTAAGACAGAGCTGTGATATGTTGATCCCAAGAGTTTCTGGCTGGGCTTTTAACACCTATTCTCTGCTGACTGTCATGTAAGTTAAGCTGCAATTTGGAGCTCCCAAATGCTGATACCCAGTCTCTACTTTCCCAGCCTGACAACCTCTCATATGTACCATTGAGGGAGGGGATCCTTTATTTTTTAAAAGTCCAGTCTCTAAGTTGTTGATACTGCTGGAGTTATGATGTTCTGTGCCTTCTTGTGTGAGGGTCTGAGAGATTAATTTTGTTGGATATGCTGGCAGAAGAGAATATGAAATGGTGGATGCTTCCGAGATTTAAAATAAATTGCTGTGTGTGTGTTATTTCCTTCTGAAAACATTCTTGGGGATCGAATAAAGGAAAGCTATCAGATGCTTGCTCCAGCCCCAGTGCTGTTCTGAGAGTGATAAAAAGGTTCCTCTGAACTGGGGCCACGTATTTGTCTGAGAAAGGAAGTCAGGCATGTATTGAAATATCCACACAGCTGGCATAAAATGGGAGAAACATTTAATCTGTCTTTTGAATGGATTAACAGTTGGCTTTAAGAAGACACTTCTGACTTTTGGCTGTAAAGACCAGGAGGAGAGGCTGTGCTACGTAATGAGGATGAGGACCGAGGGGGAATTGGTTGTATATTTGCAATAAGCAAAAAATAGCCATACATTATTTTCAGAAAGAGCCAGACTTCCTCATGTCAAACTGAATGGAAACAAATCACCCACATAGGACTGTTCTAACACTGTTGAGAAGAATTTGCTTTTAAAAGCAGCATAACACAGAGCTAGGCTGTCCAACATGGTGGCTGCAAGGGTAAGAGACACACCCGATTTCAAAGACTTAGGAAATAAAAAGCCAAATATCTCCTAGTTTTTTCACACTGATTATGTACCAAAATGATTGTATTTTTTATATTTTGTGCTGAATAAAATGTTATTAGAATGAATTTTGCCTATTTAATTTTGCCTTTTAAAATTTGACCAGTAGAAATTTGAAATTACATATGTGCCTGTCATTATATTTCTGTTGGAAGGCCATGGTCTGGACTCTGAGTGTGGTGTTGAGGTCTAACAACATTAAACTGAAAGTATCTCTGCCTTTCACTTGCTGTGTAACTCTCGCAAGAGAACACCTTTCTGAGCTTCAGTTTTCATTTATGGAAAGCAGGCAAACTAATACTGCTACTTCATTATGATGGTAAAAAAAAACAATGGTTACTATGATGGTAAAAAAATGAAAATGTATTAAAAAGAACCAAAAAAGTTTTTGAAAAGAATATTGAGGATAACTTGCCATATCAGAAACAAAATATTACATAAGGACTCTATAAAGCAACAGGACTTCAAATAAAACCCATACTGCTGAAAACTAACAGAAATAGATTAACAGAACAGAAAAAGAAGTTCAGAAGCTCATGCATATTTACTTATACAGCGGGTCCTCGATAATGTTTTATTCAATATTCTTTAGTTATAATGTTGATGAGAAAGAAAAAAAAAAACCGCTTCCCAGCAGGGGCCACTGTCTGTGTGGGGTTTGCAGTTCTCCGCATGCCTGCGTTGGTTTTCCCTGGGGACTCTGGTTTCCTCCCACATCCCAGAGGTGTGCACATGAGGTGAACTTTCGAGTCTACATTGTCTCACTGTGAGTCGAGTGATGTATTCTGCGATGGAAAGCATCCTGTCCAGGGTGGGTCCTGCCTTATGCCCTGAGCTACCAGGACAGGCTCTGGCCACCTGTGACCCTGAACTGGAATAAGTCGATTGGAAAAGAATTATCTTGTTTTTATTCATCTTTCTTAAATGTCTGTATAACTCACATTTGTTTCAATGTTTAATATTAAAAGTGTTTTGGGTCTTTATTTAGACATTTGTTAATGTTTTTGTGACCAGAACTATGCTATAGGAACTTAACTCTTATTTATATCAATTACCCTCTGGTTAAATTCATTATGTGTCATTTGGCTTAAAATCATAATTCCTAAGAACCTATTGAAGATGTTAAGTGAGGACTAACTAACTACTAGATGACTAAATTTGCTGGGCAAAGATGGACTAGTTAGAAAATGAAACTGATATAGTTTGTTATCTATATGGAAACCAATATTTTACATTTCTTTCACACCATTGTATTTTATATGTTTATTTAAATTATTTAATTACTAAGAAATTTCAGTTAAATTCAAATGTAAAATCAAAATTATAAAAGTATTTTTAAAAGATTCAGGAGACTATAAATGACAGAAACTAATCTCTAAACTTTATTGTTATTTAAGTGGAAAAAGAGAAAGCACAACATAATACATCTCATATATTATGTCAAAGTAAGGGGGGAAAAGCCCTGAACAAAGAACTAGAAGGATCTATATCAATATGCTCAGAGTGGTTACTTCCAGAAACCACCTAAATGTCTAGCAGGAAGAAAGTAGTTAAATAAATTATGAAAATTCCTTAAAAGCAATGTTATTCAACTGTGAAATAAGAATTAAGGATATTTATATTTATTTACACGGAATGATCTTCTGCAAATTATGTTAGTTAAATTAAAAAGGCAAATCATCAAGTAATACCTATATCTATCATTTATCTATCTAGACGTATTTATATTTATAATGTAAAAACCACAGAAAAAGTAATATAAGATAGAAGAAGTACTAGAATAAGCTATAACAATTTGTAAGGAATGATGGTCTTTAGGGAGAAGTTGGTGAAGGGGTATGGGAAGTGATTTGGGTATTTTGCTGTTTAATTCTTCAATGTCGTCCAATAGAACTTTCTTCAGTGAGAAAAATGTTCTGTATCTATGCTGTCCCATTCAGTAGCCACGAGTGACATGTAGCTGCTGAGCACTTGAAATGTGGCTAATGTGACTGAGGACATGAATCTTTAATTTTACTTAATTTTTAATGTAAATAGCCACATATGATTAGTGACTACTGTATTAGACAGTATAGCTCTATACACTCTAGTATTGTTTGGAAAAAAATGTTTTTTTAACAATAAAAATGCCTACCTCTGTTATGGTTTAGGTTATGGTGTGATGACAAACTGCCATAAAATCTGTGACCTCACAAATGCTTATTTCATATTGTACATGTTTATCATGAGTTGGCTGGTAGGTTTGCTCCATGTCTTGTCATCCTAAGATCCAGGCTGATGAAGTCAACACTTGGAGCTTCACTGGTCACCATGGCAAGAGGAAAGAGATGATACAGGGTCTTGAAGTGGCAGTTTAAAGCCTTTCTCCTGGAAGGAATTAACACATGTCTCTTTTTGGATTTCATCGGCCAAAGCAAGTCTCATGGCCACTCTGAGTCACAAAGGTTGGAGAAATACAAATAGATCATGTGCCCAAAGAGAGAATTTGTATACAGCCCTAACGTCTGCTGCATTTGCATCATTTTGTTTTTAATTTGGAAAAGAAGAAGAAAAAGCCAAGTGAGAACACTAGAACTCAGACCTCTACATTCATAAAAGCTTAATCAATATTTGAAAGTTATTCACCTATCCCCTTCTTCACTGAGTGAAAAGCAGTCATCTTAATTTATAGAACTGGAGCACTTAGCATATGCGGAAAGAGAAGGTTGTTGCTTCTACAGTTATTTTGGTTGAATATCTGGGAAAATGTTCCAGTAGGAGTTAACATTTCTTCTCTGGTAGTCAGGCTAATACTAAATATGTGTCTACTTTTTCCAAATAATAATTTATTTCAAGAAAATATGCCAATTACTGATAACAGTGTGATTTATGATATTTCTGCAGTGGTGTGCACATGCCTTCTACTAATATGATAGTGTACGATTTTGATGGCATTTCAAAAATTGGTAAAAGTTAGAATTTACTGCTTATTTCTACTCTTCAGTGACTGCAAATGAAAGCAGTGTCATATAACAAAGTATAAAATATTCACTGGAAAAAAATGTGAAGGTAAATGAGCCAGAAATTCGGGCCATGCTAACTCTAAAGAATGAATCTCTGGGTCCCCAAAAGAACTGATTTTGCTTACTCTGTGCAAGTTTGAGTCTGATAAGGAGTTAATGTGTGTGTTGGGGGCGAATATCATTTTATCCTATGAAATCTTGCTTTATCTTGTGGAGTCTAGGTACTAATGGGAGAATAAATCCAGTTACTCTGAATACATTACTCATTAGTCTATTCAGAACTTATAGAAGAGAAACATCATGCTTTATAGATGACTGCTTCCTGCATCTGTCTAGTACCTGGCACATTGGCTAGCCTAGGTAAATCCTAAATTCACGGGGTGGTATCATTTAAGTCTCCTTTATGCTGCTGAGCTATGCCTGAAATTCAGTGTGTTTTAAATAAGGCCTATGTCAGAGCTCTTAACTCTTGAATAGGAATGAGTTACCATAAAGAGTGAGTTGAAGCCCATTGAACAAACACCCCAAAATATACCTCTACTCAAACAAAGTTAGGTTTATTGAGTTTGTTGCCACAAGAAATACCATCTTGCAGAGGAACTATGGGTCTCTCAGTAAAAGGATTCTGGGAAGGCACCCTTAGAGGGCTTTAGCACAAGGAGGATTTATGAAACCAGGCCCTCTTCTAGCTTGCTGTTATCAAAGAGCTGGGATAATTTGGTGATTGGGTATCTTAATAATGTTTATCTAGGAGGCAGGAGGATTAAAGTAAGGCTTGAGTGGTCATTGGTAAAGAAGCAGCAGTCACCCCTGCTGATCATAACAGAGGGGTAATCATGTTTGTGGCTGTGGATTGACCTCATTCCAGACATGGTTATCAGGTGGCCTTGTCAAAGCATAGTTCATTTTTTGTCAACTCTGCTTATGGTTGTTGAGAATATCAGGGTTGGCTTCAATTGGCCTCTTTTTTACTTACTCTAGCACATGGCTTCCTCCTTATTCAAGATGGCTTTAGAACCTGCCCCTAGTCTTCTATATTTAATTACTCTATTAGATTGTATTTCAGTGTAATTTCAAAGAAAGAATGAGCCGTTGAGGTTTTTGGAGGAAATAGAAGCCTTATCAGATCTTACTAGGGTGTTGTAGGGTGTGAAGACAAGCCTAAACAAGGAATCTGAAAAAGACAACTAATTCAACTCTACAAATGACTTGACCATGTCCAGATCAGATCTGGCACATGCCTAATCATCACCTGTGCATACATGGAAGGGGAATGTGGTGATTGCTTTCTGGGCCCCAATTCCTCCCACTTCCCTACATCCATACCCTTTCCTTGGCAATATCCTTACCTTTTGACTTTGGACTTGGCCATATCACTTTGGCCAATGGAATTTTTAGCAGATATAATGCAAGCACAAAAGACTTCTTTGAAGAAAGGAATTAAAGGCAAGATCTGAAAGATGAGGGGTTTAGCTAAGCACAAGAAGTGGGCAGGTTTGGGAATGATGAGATTTCCAGGAAGAGGGAAAAACACTGAAGAGATCCAGAAGAGAGAAGCACAGAATTCAATGGAGAGGGCATCTCATGATGGGCGAGAAAGGCAAGGACTAGAAAAGAGTCAGCTTCACAGGCTATACAGCAGATTTGGGGATTTATTCTAACAGTAATGGAACACTGTGGAAGAGGTTTAACCCAGGAGTGACAAGATCTAATTTACTTTTTTGAAAGATCACTTTAGTTGCAGAGTTGTTATTATAATTAGGGATAGAATTTGGGACAAACGAGTCCTAGCCTTTTTCTATCTTTGTCAGGGTGCCATGCAATACAAATTGGCTCTCTCATTTATTCCATTAAAATCAATGATTTTGTTTAGGCAAAGTGGCTCCTGGCCATCATCCCAGAGAGGGGCTAGAAGGGTTCTTCATAAAATTCTAAATTTACTAAATAAAAATTAGAGAGTAGCTGAGAGGATTGATTCTGGGGACAGCCAACAGTCCTTGGTGGCATTGGGCCAAGCAGAGAAGGGCCATTAGGCTGGGTTTAGAAGGCTATGGCTGTGAATAACTGAAGGGGTGCCATTTTATTCCAATGGGGACTCACTGTGGAAATGAGGTTGATAAGAATAAATAGAATTTTTCTGTATGAGAACTAAAAAGACACAATTCTTTCCAGCATAGCTCTTCTCTATTCAGATTTAGATCTCATCTAGAGGTGAATTTTTGAAGCTATGTCATATGTCAAAACATTGAATTCTCTCATTTGGAGACTCAAGAGTGCTGATATCACATAGCCTATCATAGGAAAATAAAATTAAGGCAAAAGTGATATCAGACAATAGACACTAAGTTTTAGGAACTCGAAATTCAGAGAACAGGAAATTAAATTACAAGGAGAAATTTGGCTTGCTTTTTAAAGTTGGCTTATTTGTTTTCAAAAATGAAGAATTTGAGAAACATCAAAAATGGGCTATGGATTGTTGATTTTGCTGTTCACTTAGGGTTTGGGACCTGGTTAGTCTTTATAACCCAATGTATTCAAGCTTTTATTTCCACAATGAATGATTCATGAGGGGAACTTTGGTGGCACCATAGTTGTCTGCAGGCTAAAATGTTATGTAATTGTTAGGAAAGCACATTTTTAGGAAGTTGAATTGTGCAAGTATAATTGTGTTAAATGTTGACAGAGGTTTTAAAAGTTTCTCAAGTTCAGCCCTGCTGACATTTTGTGCTAGATAATTATTTGTTGTGGGGGCTGTTCTGTGCATTGTAGGATGTTTAGCAGCATCTTTGACCTTGACCCATAAGATGCCAATAGCAAGATGCCCACGCCAAGGTAGTGACAAATAAAAATGTCTCCCAATATTGCAAATGTTCCCTGGGGTGCCAAATTAGCCCAGGTTAGAAACTACTGGGTTAGATACTATCTAAACATTGTTTTTGAAATGACTATTGGACAGATTTTTAACTGTTTCTTCTAAAATTAGGCCCAGTTAGAAGATAGGCTATTTATAAATAGGTTCAGAGTTGACATCAGCCCAAGAAGACTTCTGGTTATGTTATCCTGTGATTTCCATCATGGCTTGAAGCTGTCACTGAACTCTGGAGGAAAATGTCAGAGGTATTTGCTGAGTTTTAGAAAATTTTTCACTCTGATGAGGGTGAAAGAATTTAAATTATGTGCCTGTGTGTGTATGCGTGAGTGTGCACATTCACACTCACGAGAGAAAGAGAGAGAGAGAGAGAGAGAGAGAGAGAGAGAGAGAGAGAGAGAGAGAGAAAGGTAAAAAGGGAAAGAGAAAGAAAGCCTCAAAATCTATTTTTTTAAAGAGCTTAGAAAGGTCTCAGAATTCAATGTATTTTATGCATGTGACAAAGCATGAAAAAATATTCATTGAATAAAATATTCATTAGAGTCAAGTTTTTTTTCCCATTTACCTTTAGATATTAGAACAGGGATTGAGAAATGCTGTGGATTACCAAGGTGAAGGGCTGCTGACTGAGGTTATATGTGATTGTGTTTAAGAACACGTAGGAAGGGCCAAATAAAACTTGTGACCACAAGCAAGTGACAAAGGAAATTGAGAGGATGGTTTTAGAAATGATTTTCATTTAAGGAATTATTGGGATATGAAATGAGGAACTAGACTCCCTAGAGAAATAGCTGAAGTCACCAAGCATCAAGTCATTTGAAATAGGGAGATGACTCATAGCATATCTTAGGAGAATTTGTCTAGCCCTGAAATACTGATGGGAAGATTAGAAGATTAGTCCAGAGAAATTAATGAGATCAATGTACATGTTGCCAAATGATCAAGGACAGCTAAAGATGAAAATGGAGAATACAAATAATCTATTCTTTACAAAAGAGTGAACAACCCATGTGCAAATAACTCTGCAAGAAACTAGCATGAAATCATACTCATAGCTAGCTGGAAGGGACCCATTGAGAGTGGAAAAGGCAAATCTATGGAGACAGTACAAAGGTCAGCACTTGCCAGGAGTTAGGGAGTGGGAGCACAGAGGATTTGTAAGGCAGTGAAACTACTCTGTATGATACCATAATGATGGATACATGTCATTATACAATAATTCCAACTCAAAGAATGTGCAACACCAGGAGTGAAAACTAATGTAAACTATGTCAGTGCAGGTTCATCAGTTGTAACAAATGTACTGATCCGGTGGGGGATGCTGATAGCGAGGGCAGCTGTGCATGTGTGGGGCGGGGGGTGTATGGGAAACCTCTGTTCATTCTGCTCAGTTTTTCTGCGAACCTAAAACTGCTCTAAAAAAAGTCTATTAAACTGTAACCTGTGTGTGGTGCCAGGTGGGTACCAGATTTATCGGGGTGATCAGTTATATGTTATATAACTGTCTAACCACTGTGTTGTACATTTGAAACTAATGTAATATTCTGTGTCAACTATAATTGAAAAATAAAAGATTATTTTAACTATAATAAAAATTATTTTAAAATTTAAAATAAAAAAATGTCTATTAAAAACTGCAATATGCATTTAACAGCTTATATGATAAAATTAAAGTAACCTATAATAAAAATATACATATATTTTAACCTTCTCTAATGCATCATGGTATCTTTTCTTCCTGCCTTCTACACGTAACCTTCTTGCAGCATTCAACATGTATATTTTAATTGTCCCTGTAGACTTTGAAAAATGAGTAGTTTCATCAGGCAATGAAACTTGGGCAGAAGTCCTTGGCAAAATCAGACATTATTAATATTTAACATATATTAAACATTATTGCTCTAAGTAGATGCTATAAATTGGCCTTGTGAGAGTTATAGTTTCTGCCAGTGGCATATGTTTAAATTCTAACCTTGGAGCCAACAAATCAGAAAGACTCCACCTTTAATGAATTGGAAAACCAAAACGCTCTCTGCGGAGATATCTGCTCTCCCCGACTTCTTCACCCCCGCCCCAATATAAGGGCTTCTCTGATTCTCAGAGAAGGTACATCTGGATGTATTTGCAGTCTGGGCTCCTGTCCTCTGTCAGGTTCATAAATGCAGCCAAATAGTACAGAACACACGTTTTTCCACGTTCTTTCTTCCTTCACTCATTTCTCAAGAATGGAAATGAAGAGCAACTGTAGTTAGTGGCTTCATTCATAAGCCAAGGCCTTTGACTCCCTTCCAGCCCTCTTCTTCTAGTCCTCAATTCCTTTAGTCCTGCTCAAGCTTGCTCATCAGGTCTCTTTTTGCCCCTTTCACTGAGGCCCTGCCTCTCCTACTCCCCAGGGTTCATTTGTATCTTGGTGATCAATAGGAATCGCAAAAGACTTCATGAACAGTGCATGTAATTACATTGGCCATGGCTTATCTGGATACATTTTATGGTCATAAAATATTAAATCCGTTTGACCAAGAAAAGGAAGATTTATCTGTGAGACTCAATCTAGGTCCTTCAGATCCACTCAATTGCAGAAGGAAATAAACTGACAGAATTCTACCTGCAAGTGTCTTGGATCTTCAGGGCAATTTAATGATATTAACTAGACTGAGGTTTAGGGCTTTCTTAAAAGGAAAAAAAAAAAAACTATGGAGATTATAAAAGTATCCTATAATTATATGTAAACTGTTCAGATCATAATTATTTTCTCAGTTCATTTTCAGGTTCATGGATAAATCTGAAAGAATCTATTTTAGCCTACTATATACCATAAATGATTACAGTTTCTTTTTAATATTAAATGAGAGTAGATAAAAATGGAAAAGGGTTTTTACTTCAATTTGTATGTACGAAATATTAAGATAATTTTCACCTATAAATAACCTGGTAAACATAAGCAGAAGTCTTATTTCCAAACATATTATAACTAGAAATATCTCCACTCATATTCTCAAATATAAAGTGATTTAGAATATAAACTTCATATTTAATTTTAATTTTTTGTTGCCTTTATACTCTTTTTAGCAGGTTATCTCATTTTGCTAAGATTTGAAGTCTTATGTATACTTGTCTAACTTACCTACATGACTCTAGCTTCCAGATAATACAGGATCTTTCTTTTCCATTTTTGTATCCAGCTCTGTCTCTGGCAGGACCTTCAATTAGTATCACAGGAGGCAAAGGAGAGTTTATTCAAAGTATAAACCTCTAGATCAGTGGTCCTAGATTTTTGTCATGCAGGAGACATATGTGATGGCTAATGACATTTTTGGCTGTTGTAACATAATGGGTGGTGCTACTGATTCTAGTGGGTAGAGATCAGGGATACTGTTAAACATCCTATGGTGCACAAGTCAGCCCCCCATAATGAAGGTATTCAGCCCAAAGTGACAATAGTGCCAGGGTGGAGAAACTGATCAAAATCATTGTCACAGACTTATCACATGCAAAAAATTAAGATTACATTACTACCTCATACTACATGTGATCCAGGTGCATAGAAGACTTAAACATGGAAAACAAAACTTTGGAAGTACCAGAAAAAAAGACATCTTTATGGCATGTACAAAATGGAAGAGAAGAGAAAGCCCCAACAAAGACTCATGGAAATACCAACTTGATATGAGATTGAGGGAGAATTAAAAATTAAATGGAAAGGAAAGAACATATATAACAATTATTTTTCCATTTTGCAAACAGGAAATTTGAGGCTTACAGAACTTAAGAAACTTATTCCAACTCAACAGATTACAAGTAATAGAGTGAAGTTTTGAACCAAAACATCGTTGGGAAGGATTTCTTAAATAAGATGCAAAATGTGCAAACTGGAAAGAAAACTTGGATAATTTTGACCATATTAAAATTGAAAACTTCCATATGGAAAAATACTTCATAACCAAAAGTTGAGAGACAAAAAACAGACTGAAAAAGATATTTGCAATACACATAATAGACAAAGGATTAATATCAATAATGCACAAAGAATGACTAAAAATAAATGAGAATAAGTCAAATATCTCACTAGAAAAATAGGCAAAGAATGTTGTGATAAGCAGAGTAATGACTCCTCCAAAACTGTCCATATCCTAATTCCTTCAACCTGTGAATATGTTACTTTACACAGCAAAAGTGACTTTGCAGATGTGATTAAGTTAATGATTTTGAGATGAGAGATTATCTTGGATTATCCTGGTGGGCCCAATAAAATGTCAAGTGTCTTTGTAAGTGGAAGAGGAAAATAGGAGGATCAAAATCAGAGACGGAGATGTGAGAATGGATGCGGAGATGGGAATGATGCAGTTGCTGGCTTGGAAGATGGAAGGGCGCCGGAGGCCAAGGAATGCAGGCAATATCTAAACCAGTGGTTCTTTACCAGGAATGATTTACCCCCAGGGGACATTTGTAATGTCTAAAGACATTTTTGTTTGTCACAACTGGTGTGTGGGTGTGTGTGACTGGTTCTAGTGGATAGAGGCAAGGGATGCTGCTAAACATCCTATAATACATGAAACAGCAAGGAAACTTATTTTTTCCTAGAGCTTCCAGAAGAAGTGCAACCCTGCCATCAAATTGTATTTGAACTGAGTCTTAAAAACCAGGGGATAGGTAAGACTTGATATAGCAGAGAAAACAAGGAAGGTCCAGCCAAGGGAACAGAACTAATATATGGGAATGACGACCATTACTATTTTACAAGTGGCTTATGTATTAACTTCAAAAATGTGATTCATGGGCTTTTTTGTTTTTTGGGAATAATGGCCCCAGACTTTCATTTCCATCCATAATAGATCTAATCAGTGACCCAGCTCACCAAGAAGCCTCTAAAATCACCTTCTTCCCTGAGAGTAAATACCAGACTTAAGACATGGTTAAAGATAGAGATAATAAAATGTAAAACTGGGTCTGTTTTGAACTTCTCAAGTGAAAACAATGAGAGCCTTCACAAAGACTCGACTCAATAAATACGGTCTAAACGTTGAAATAAAATTAGCATGTTAATGTCCTTCATGATGCAATCAGTCTTATCAATTACAGCAACAGCAAGCCTGAGCACCTTGTGAAGAATGGCCAATAAAACTACTAAAATAAGCTTTGCATGAGATGGGAGTATCATGACATCTGTTTTCAAAATGACTCTGCTGTAATTGTCGAATCCCATTATAGTTGGTAAAAATTGTATTCTTTCACCTGGGATAAATGCCTGTGATTTTTAAATAGCATCACTTTAGAAATGACAATTGCAAATCCATTCTAATTATACCTTTGTGCCATGCTTGCCATAAAGAGAGGTGTCTTATCAATGATCTGTATCAGTAGGATGTTTATGGCTGTGAGCAGCAACGGACCTCACATCAAACCTTAGATGGGGAGGTAATGTGATAGGACATGCAACAGGAAGTCCAGAAGTAAGGTGAGCTTCAGGAATTCAATCATGCCATTAGGGTGGTTGCAAGTAGTCATCTGTACCCCATCTACTCTTGCTCATGTCTATCAAGTGATGGGAGGCTTCTTTCCCAGATGCCCTAGGCAAGTCTTTCTTAGCATCTCTCTTTGGTCCAAACTGGCTGCCCAGCTCTGAACTACTTATTGGCAAGAGGGTTGAAAATTCCATAATTGGCTTGGAGACTAATAATTAGTTGGGATAGAATGGATTCTGGAGAATGAACCACAATAACCATTGTACCATAATATTTTTTAGTTCAATATTAAACTTCCTTAGGCTGTCAAGGAAGCCATCTCTGAGAAACTGGAATAATCTCAGGAAGTATGATTTAATTGAGCAAACGGTCTTCTTTGACGCATGGCAAACTGTCAACACTAGAAGTGGGAGGACCTACCATTCCATCATTTTCTATAGTCCCAAGGATTTTTGTGACAAAATAGGCCGTGCCCTGGGAAGTAGCCCCTTAAGAAAACATCCCTAGGTAGGTTCTCTGATCTCATTCTCACTCTCTCTTTTGGTTTGAAATTTGAGAAAAGGAAGTAGTGTCTTCTTAAAACTAGATTCCATGGTTCATAAACTTTCTCCCCACTCTGCTGTCCAGCAACATCACATCTTCCACCATTATTACCGTGGTCCACTCTTTTCAGGTACACAACTTTATGAAATTTTTCCAAAGTTACTGGAAAAGTTCAGGTACAAAATAGTAACTGCTTTTTAGTTGGTTGCTATATAGTTAAACTGATTCATACAGTCCTGATGTGGGCCAAGATTATAAATCCTTTAAGCAATGTATCTTCAACTTTAATATGCATACAAATGACCATAATCTTGTTAAAATGTAAATTCTGATTAGTAAGTCCTCAGAACAGGTTATATTAATGTCAGCAAAAACAAGGAGACATCCGGAAGGGCATGATGAGATGATGGCACCTAGGACAAGGGAGGGAAGAGCAAAATAAGCCTCATAGGGAGGTTGTGTTACAATTTTGTACTGTATTCCTAGAGAAGATGGAGCACAAAAATGGAGGTATTGGATCTGCTGTTGTTCACCAAACTTAGTCCAGCCTACTTACTATTCTTCCCACACAAGCCTTCAGATACAACTGTCATCTGTACCCCATCTACCCTCAGGTATCCACGTTGCTTTGATTATTTCTCTCTTGCATTTCCCAATTCTGGATCTCATATCATACCGATTCACAATACTGCAACTAGACAACCTACATGCCAGATCCTGTGCAGTTTGTCAGTCAGCAACCTGGCCTCAATTCATTGCACTTGTCAACTTGTTTATGTATGTACCTGCCAAGCTCTGGAGTTCCCATGAAGGATGATGATATCCATCTACTTCTCTGTCTTCTCATGTGACATTCTTAGTCACATACCCGACTTCAGCTTCAGAGACCCCGCAAGAGTAGGTTTGAATGACAAAACCAGAAGGCACATCCCTCTTTAAGATCGTAAGTGTATCTTCTCCAGTCTCCCTTTGAGACACATACACACACTCACGATGTTTGTGATATCTAGAGGGAATCTCTGTTACTTCAATGTCCTTTGCTGAAGGAGACCCGAGAACTGTGCCAGTGGATTCTTGCTTCCCCTGATCAGACCAGTGTTAGGAAGAATGACAGGCAGAGAATGATTCTATTTCTCTCGTCTAGTTTAGCACCTCTTTCAAAATAAGCATTTCCTTTTAAGCATTGCTGAAACCCATTCATCCAGTTTCTGCTTAAACTCCTCTGAGGCAGCCCGTTTCTTTTCTTTTTTGACAGCTCTGTTTTAGAACTTCTATATTCTTAGCTGAGAACTGGCGTCGCTGTATCACTTCCTCGCTTTGGCTCTAGTATTAATTTTTTTCATTCCTCTTCCAATTGGAAACCCTTCAAAAAGTTAAAGGCAGGTATCGCTTCCCTTAAGATTTCTCTTTTCCAAGTGAAACAGAGCTGGTTCCTTTAATGATTCGAAATTTAACAATACAGTGTTACCACTTGTCAAATAGTAACGCTCATCATTCCCCATACATTAGCTGTGTTCCCTTGGCTGGACCTTCTTTGTTTTCTCTGCTATTTCAAGTCTTACCTATCCCCTGATTTTTAAGACTTAGTTCAAATACAATTCTCCTTTAAACCTTCTCTAATTGAGTCAGGCCATAGACTGAAGGATAGACTGGTGCCATATTGACAAAGCTGGGCTATTAAGACCTAACAGACCATTTCAGCACTCAGCAACTGACAGCAATTAGACAAGTGATATTGTATAACCCTAATTCTGAGTTCTAGATCCACCCTGACTTCTGAGACTTAGTATTCTCATCTATAAAGTAGAGAAATTGAAAGTACATAATTCACAAGGTTGTTATAAAGATGAAATGAGATAATCCAAATAAGAACTAATTCAGTACCTAGCACATGAAAATATTCAATTAAAGTTGTTATAGTTTACACATAAGATTGATTTCTGTGAGCTGATACACACACAAAGACAAATATACACACATATACACTTGGGGTTGCAGTATTCTACTTTTTAGTTATACATCACTCTAATTTTGCTTGTTAAAAAAGAAAATCTGTGTTTTATTTCCTTGCCTCAGGTCAAGCTCTGAGTTTTATATTTAATAATGGAAACTTCTTAATCAAATTATTTAATATCTTCACAGTAAAAAAGAGGCTGTTTTACTGATGTGGGCATCTTACATATGTGTGTGTACATATAAAATCAAGATTCAGAAGTGACAACCAACTGCTGTAATTTCCTTTGAGATTTTAAGTAGCAGCAAGAGTCCATTAGACAAATACCAAGTCTCTATTGCTTAAAAGGCGTGGTATGACCCAACAGCTGCGGGAAGGAGAATGAGTACATGCAAAAACCAGCAAGTTTTTTAGAAATAAATGCTTTATGGGTAGTATAAGCAAAGTAGTTTATATCAGAGACAGAAACTTTTTATTATCTTTCAAGATAAATGAGGACCAGTGACACCCAAATTTTACTTTTAATGTGTAGTTGCCTCATGTTAATATTCTCTTTGGTTTCTAGATTATTCTTTTGAAAATCACACAGTAGTTGCTGCCTTCGAAAACTGTGAGATTTGGATATGAATCCCGGCCCCAGTGCTTAGTCCCTGGGTGACTATTTATTGTAACTTATTCAATTTCTAACTTCTCATTTTTTCCTCAGCAACATTTTTCAGCAAAAGGGACTAAATCATCTCCTCTATTATCCAGTATTACACATTAAGAGGCTAGACAAACCTGAATTCTAGCTTCTCTCATTAAAAATTGTTTTTGCTTTTGTTTCAGAAGGGCTTTTTAGGTAACCATTCATTGAATGCCTTACTCAACTAACCAATGTTGAAAATTCTATTAATATTTAGGGAAAATACCACTACTCACCAGTTCCTTTAATTACTCTCAGTTAAATTACTAAATGTAATAAGGGAGAGTAGAGATCAGCAAGGAAGTTACCTAGTATTTCTAAAATTTATTTGACCAAATTTTTCTTTTCTTATGGAATACATCTGGGAAGAATTTAGGGGGAAACACATGCTTGCATACTTATTAATGTTTACCAGGCAAGTGCTTGCAAAGAAGATGAAAGATGTGAGTAGAGTTGCTTCGCTAACTCTTTGTTACAAATGTGATAACATTTGCAGGAGGCCTGGGAAATTCTAATGCCCTGTATATAAACAAAACAGAGGAGAAATTGTGTTATCATGAAATAGAGAAAATAGAGCATGGAGGGGAAATCCACCGTGTCAAAAATACCACAAATCAATTAAGAGGAAAACAATAAAATGAAAAAATATTTGCAATACGCAGCAGAAAGAACTAATTTCCCCACTATATAAATTGGTTGTAGAAATCAATAAGACCAACAATTTAATAGAAAAATGGTCAAAAGTCACAAAGTATTCATAGAAAATGAAAAACAAATGTCTTATAAATACACAAAAGGATAATCAGTTTTTCTTCTAGTAAGAAAATGAAAATAAAACAACAGTTACCATTGTTTACCTATTGGCACAGTACTAAGTGTTGGTGTGGGTATGGGAAAACAGGTGTGCCCTTGGGGCAATCTCTTTTAAAGACAATTTGTTGGTTTCTGTCAAAATTGCAAAGTCCTATGCCATTTATCTCAATAATCTCTTGCATAGGTATTTGTCTTACATATACACTTGCATACATGCACGAAGTCATATATTTGAGACTATTTATTGTAGTATGTTATATTGCAGTGAGAGTCTAAAAAATCCTTACCATCCATCACTGGAGACTGATATGTTATGGGACACCTGTACAATGGTGAACAATGCAGGCAAGAAAGAATAGGTCATTGGAATGACCTCTATGAGGCATTATTCATTAAAACAGCACATAGATTGGATGAGACTAAGACATTTAACCAAATACAATGTGTGGACCTTGTTTGAATCCTTATAACAAATCAACTTTAAAAGTGCATTTGTGACAAAGGCAAGGGAAGTAAAAGCAAAAATAAAGAATAGGACTACATCAAACTTAAAAGCTTCTGCACAGCAAGAGAAACCATCAACGAGGTAAAGAGACAACCATCCGAATGGGAAAATACATTTGCAAGCAATGCCTCCTATAAGGGCCTAATATCCAAAATATACGAAGAAGTCATGCAACTCAATAACAACAAAAAAAGCAAACAATCCAATGAAAAAACGGGCAGAAGACCTGAACAGACACTTCTCCCAAGAAGACATATAACTGGCCATCAAACATACTAAAAGATGCTCATCATCCCTAGCTATTAGGGAAATGCAAATCAAAACCACAATGAGATACCATCTCACATGTGTTAGAATAGCTGTTATCAACAACATAAGTAATAACAAATGTTGGAGAGGATGTGGAGAAAAAGGAACCCCCATACACTGCTGGTGGGACTGCAAATTGGTATAGCCACTATGGAAAACAATGTGGAGGTTCCTCAAAAAACTAAAAATTGATCTACCATATGATCCAGCAATCCCTCTACCGAGTATTTACTCCAAAGACTTGAAAACTCATATCCGAAAAGATATTTGCACACCGATGTTCATAGCAGCATTATTCACAGTGGCCAGGACATGGAAGCAACCAAAGTGTCCTACAACAGATGATTGGATAAAGAAGCCATAGTACATGTATACAATGGAATATGACTCAGCCATAAGAAGAGATGAAATACTGCCAATTACAACAACATGGATGGACCTTGAGATAATCATGCTAAGTGAAATAAGACAAAAAGTTGAAAACCATATGATATCACTTATATGTGGGATATAAACCTAAAAGCAACAAACAAACAGGACAAACAAAGAGAGACTCATGGACATGGACAAGAGACTGGTAGTTACCAGAGGGTAGGGGGGAAGGGGGAGTTAGATCGGGTAAAAGGGGTCAAATATGTGGTGACAGAAAGAAATCTAACTATGGGTGGTGAACACACAACGCAGTATATATATGCCTTACTGTTCAATCGTACACTTGAAACTTACTGGATTTCGTTATGCAATGTCACCACTAAAAATTTAAAAAATTTTTAAAAATAACAAAAATTCAACCAAAAAAAAGTGCATTTGTGAGCCATTTAGGGAAATTTGAACACTGACTAGATATTTTGGTGATACTAAATAATTATTGTTATTTTTTAGGTTTGATAATGATTTGGCAGTTATATTTAAAGAAGACCCCCTATATTTCTAAAAAGTATGATGAAACATTCTGGGTGAAACAATATGGTGTTTGAGATTTGCTCATAATAGTATATAGATTATGAAGATTAATAATCTATTAATCTGTGAGAAGGAAGGAGAGTATAGATGAAACAAGATTGGCCCTGAACTGAAGCTTACTGTGTGGTTGGATGATGGGTGCATGGATTTTATTATACTATTCTTTTGCAACTTGAGTGTTTGAAATGATCCCTAATAGAAAGTCAAAACTAAAAGTTAAAAATGAAAGCTGAAAACATTCAAATAAAAAATCAAAATGTAAACCAAACAAAAGCTAAAAATGAAAATGCAAGGTGGATAATTATAAGTGTAGTCATCCAACAATAAAGCTATATAGAAAATTCTAGAAAAAAATGATGTTTTCCTTCTTGGGAAGGCTAATGGGGGCCTAAGATAGAAGGAATATTTACTTTTCAATAATTTGTTAATGTTTTAAAACAAAGCTATAAAAATGAAATGCTGTACAAATATTAAATTTTCTATTAGAAATAATGTATGCCACAGTTAAACCCAAATGAGCCAAGGTCTCAGCAGGGCTATCCAATTAGCACATTTATTAATTCAAGTTCTGCTTAGACTTCTACTGACATGTTAATTATTTTAATTGAAGTCTTCAGCTTGCTTGCAATCATTTAGTACTTGGTAGAAAATGATAATATAATAAACTCTATTTATATATAATTAAATATAAACTTAATTAAAATATATTTATTACATAATGGATATATATTTAATTAAAGTAATTAAATCTACAGGCTTGGTTTAATTCATTAAACATTTATTGGAATATATATACATAAATTTTCAAATAAACAGAAAAGTAGAAATATAGTGGACATCAGTCATCTAGATTTTCCATATTTGATTCGTCTATTTTGTCTGAAATATTTAAAAGTAACTTACAGACATTGTGACAACTCACCTCTAAATATCTGAGTATGCATCTCTCAGCTGTGTTTAGTCTACTAATAAACCAATAAAAGACATTATTTTTGTATGGTGTTTTTGATTCCTAGTATTGTTTTTTTTTTTTTTGGCTCTTTTTTAGGATTTCCATCTCTTTGTTTACATTGCTCATCCGTTCTTGTATGTTGTCTACTTTACACATTAGAGCCCTTAGCATGTTAGTCAGAGTTGTTTGCAGTTCCAGCTCTGATAATTCCAACCTCCCTGGAATGTCTGATTCTGATGGTCGCTCTGTTTCGTGGAACTCTTGTTTTTTTTTTTTTTTTTGCCTTTTGTATGCATTGTTATTTTTTCTTGATAGCCAGACATGATGTAAAGGGTAAAAGAAACTTATGTAAATAGGCCTTTAGTGGTGTGATGAGGTGTAGGATGGGGTGTTTTATAATCCTATGATTAGGTCTGTCTTTTAGTGAGCCTGTGCCTCTGGACCTTGAACTTCCCAAGCGCTTCTCAGTTTCCTCTTCCAACCCCTTATGAGCAGAATGGCTAGAGTGGGCTGGTGTTGGGTATTCCCCTTCCCCCGGGTCATAGGGTCATTTAGGCTCCAGTCAAATAGTTTCTCCTGAGGGTAGACCTTGTTAAGAACAGAGTGCTCTTGCAATTTCAAGATGGTTCCTTTTCTCCTCCCCCTGCCAGAAGCACGAAGCGATTTTTCTCCGATATTTACTGTGAGAGCCTGGGTGAGCTCCTGCACTTAAAACTCGCAAAAGTGTGGGGGCCCTTCTATGACTGGGGCCCCTAGAGTTTTTGGCTGGAGTTTTTAGTCCCACTCTCCGCCTACAGCAAGTCATCGATTACAGGGCTGGTTTTCTGTCTCGTCACTGGTTCACATGGAGGTTGCAGCCCCGAAGCTTCTACTGTGGTAAGTTGTGATTCTCAGTGTCTGCCTGTCGCTCTCTCCAGTTTGGGGGGCAGCAGTTTCCCCGTGACTTTACTTCTCTTATGCGTCTGAACGAGTTGTTTTTCAGTTTGTTCACTTTTTACTTGTCAGGATAGAGTCGTGGTGAATCGCAAGCTTCTTATACACAGAAGCACACAATTTGGCCTGCTAAAGAGATTAAGCCAGAAGTCCCCATAGGGGGTTATCCCCCTAAGGAGACAAGTAGAATTGTCCACGAAATGGCATTGGTGGTTTCCTGCTAGCTGAGATTGGTGTCTCTCCCTCCCTGCAGCAAGGGGTGCTGTACATGGCCCCAACTTCCCGCAAGACTGCCAAGTGTTGTCAGCAGAGGCATCCAACTACACAATCCTTGTTTACCCCTCTCCTGAGTCCAAGATTCCCAGACCCCCTCTGCTCTCAAGGTCACTCATGAAAGGGAGTTGCTCTTTTGTAATGTGCACGCTTCCTACTGTAGAACCTTCTGCCTGTAAGTTCCAGCCTATACTGTGCGAAGATTGTTGGAGTATGTCCAAAGCTTTTGATAATCAGTGGGAACCCAACTTGAAGCTCTGCTTCAAACAACTGTTTCATAATAGTTCCACATCCTGGACTTGTTCAAGTTTTACCTTGTTAGGTCGTTTTACCCTGCTATGCCCTGTATTTCCTGTAAACTGGATATCAAGTCATCAGGCTTGATTTAATTCACATCAAGCATTTCTTGGAAGGAATATGTCACAAGTGATGTGCATTTCCTACCATATCACCTCAGGGAGCTCATAAGACCTGAATGTCCCATTATTTGAAAATGCTGATTGATCACTGCGTTAAGGTGGTGACAGTCTGATCTCTTTCTTGTAAAGTTCCATTTCCCACTGGCAAGCAGTTTGTAATTTCTGGGATGACTCTTCGATACCAAGTGATTATCCAATTCTTCATCAACAATTCACCTAATGGTTTTAACATCTGTGGATAATCCTTCCCCTAATGAAGGACTATGTGAGAGGCTACTGATTAGGGTTTTCTAATTCTTTCATTCGTTCTACATTTATTAGCTGTCATTCTACTTTGAGAAAGAGCCTTCTCATCAGCTGTGTCAATTTGGTTACTCAGAAATATAATTTCTCTTGCAAACCAGGATAAATTCCAGGGTAAGGAGTAGGTGTAATAATCTCCTCCAGTGGTGGCAAATGAGTGTTTTGTTGTTCTTTTCTTCTTATAGACTCATGGATTTTAATATAGTTAATGCATTTCAATCAATGATAGTCATATTTTTTGGAAGGCATGTAATTTTCATTTATTGCTGCAGAGGTTTATAAACTTGCCAGCTAATTTC
>CM053505.1:4877667-4914296 GCA_028627145.1 Eidolon dupreanum | reverse complement strand
TTTTTTTCTTTGATGCTGAATTTTTTCTTTTTTCTTTTTTTTAATTACAGAGGAAATCATTAGTTTTTTATGGACATGAGTTCTTAGCCAACTTTTAGATAGTTAACCTCAATGGACCTCTCTCTACAAACAACTTCTACTCCTTGAATTTTCAATTGGTTCTCCAGTCTCTAGATAATGGCCCCGCATAAACTTTTATAGTAATTATACACTTAGAGATATTCAATTAGATATTTATTGAATCCTAACACTTGTCTGCAATTATTTCCTCTATTTGTACTCCTTTTAATTCCTTCCCCACAAATTCCAGTTATTTTTCTTTAAATGTGCGTAGGGGTTTTAAATTGATGGTAGACCACCAAGAGAAGAATGATAGGAATTAAAGAAAGAGGAGCTAAAGGCCCCTAGATACGTCTGATTTTATGAGAGAAGTCTTCTCATTGGCTTGACGTTTTTTCAGCTGGTGCACACCTACATGGCTAGAAGCATTGTTTACAGCTGGTGTCCGTCTTGATGGGTCAGTTTCTCTGCCTAACTCTGTCTTGAAATATTTTTCATAAAACATTCCTGTTTGGAGGCATAGGATTTCATTTCCCAAATCAATCCCTGTCCACACTGGGATCTCTTTCAAATAAAGATAAGCAGAACAAACTTCTCATGTGATTAAAAACTTCACAAAGAGTCTCCTGAGCAAATCCGAACTGATTGAGTTTGGTTCATATAATTTTATCCAAGAAGATTAAATATAGTTGTTTTCTAGTGCAAGCTAATTAGCTTCTCCCTCGTGTCCATTAATGGAACACACATTTTGCTTTCATGAAGACAAGATTGTTTTTGTGGTAATGTGCCTTTGGCTCTGGAAGAGAATGAGAAAAGTTGCCATTGAAAATTGATTGCCTTTTCCATTTTTAGATTGTAGAATAAAATACTGAAGGTTGTCTTGCAACATGCAATTTGGATGTACTTCACCTTTGAAGAATGAAGGTGGAAAAGACTAAAGAAAGACATCAATGAAACATTAAAATCCCTACAGAAAAATAGGCATTAGAAATAAAAATCAGAAAATGAGAAATACAAGTTGCAAGCATGTACAGCATTGGTGGTTAAGTGCTGTAAATGTTAACTTATGCAGTGATGAGGATTTTTTTTTTTTTTTGGTCTATCCAAACAGGAAATTTTTTTCTAACAAATAATACTTGGTAGTGGAAGGGTGTAGTTACATAGTCACAAGATAGCTGTTGGGAGTCCAAATTTGTCAGCCTTTCTGGAGGGCATATGGGAAATGTGCATCTCAAAGCTAGATATTCATTTCCCAGGGTTATACCCTAAGGACATCATTGGAATGTGAGCTCATATATGGGAAATAGTACTCTGCACTGTTTATTATGGCAAAAAATCAGAAATACAAGAGATATTTAAAGACAGGAAATGGTTATATAAATGGTAATGGTACATCCATATAATAAAATCCTGTGTAGCTTTTAAATAGTTTGAAAAATATCATGGCATAGGAATTGTTCATATTGAATTAAGTGAAAAAAGGAAGCTATTATAAATTATGGTCACAATTTTGTAAACAGAAACAAAAAAGAAAAAACACTCCATCCCCTCTTCCCTCACTTACATGCACATATATGAAATACTGGAAAGAAATATACTAACATGTATAAATAATTTGATTTTCTTCTTTATGACTTTAGTATTTTCCAAATTTTTAAGAATAAAGCTATATCATTTTATAAAAAGTAAACGGAAGATGATTTCTAGAAAATACATTAAAACAAACATGTATGCCTTTACCTTCCAGTCAACAACCTACCAAAATGTACACAAAGAACAAAACTTCGAAACCTCACATGGAAACTAGGAAAGACCTTAACGTTTTACGAAGTTTTAACAATGACCAGGCACAATAAAATTAGAGTCAAGAGAGGACTGAGAAGCTAACACAAATTTTTCTGTATGTGAGGCTGGTGCAAGATCACTGGAGGTGAGAGATGAAGGCTCTGAGGACCAGACCAGGGCAGGTCTGAGCTGGGAGTGGGCTTTAGCAAGAATGACTGATGAGCATTAATTGTTCAAGCCATTATTTGGAAGTCTTTAGTGTACAGCTGAATCCAAACTTATGCTGCAGTGATATTGAAGAGGAAGTTTCAGGAATTTTCCACTCAAATGGCTAACCTCATGGTCTGCTCTTTGTTCTGCTTCTGTAAACATGCAGACTCACTATCCCCTTAGGAATGCTTTGCCTAGATAACATGGATCGCCTAAGTTCCTGTTTAAATTCCCGTGTGCACCAGTAACCCATAGCAACTCTCGCGATCTGTAACCAGCTGAGAACGAATCAACCAATCAGCGAACTGTAATGGTGGTGATATAAAAGAGAAATTTTCCCTAAGCTAAGTGCCCAGATTTTCAAAGCACTAGCTCTTCTGGGACCGCTGGCGTAATAAAACTGAGTTCTCTTTCTCTCTGGGTTACTGCTTGGATTTTTGCTGGACTGATTTTTGAAGCTTTTGAGATTTTTCCATAACAATATAAACAATTTTAACGTACGTGATTGGGTGAAAGATCAAAGAAGCAGTCACAAAACTGGGAGATGAGAGGAATCAGAATTTTCTCTCTATTCCCATAAAATTGTTAATAGATATTGTTTCATTTCCATTAAAATTTTAATATTAATATATTTTATAGGTGAAATGTATGTGAACCAAAATAATTTAAAATAAGATGCATAATTATAAATTTACCAGAGAGGATGTAAGAGGTGACAAAATAATTATGTAAAAAAGAAAAGGGAAATATGAAAAAAAGTATTTCAAAATACCACAAAAAGATTATTTATAATCGAATATTTGTTTTATCATTAAATGGAAGAGTAAATTTACATATTAAAAGATAAAGCTCTAAGATGGATATTTAAAAACAAGTGCATGCTCTGTACAAGAAAAAAATAAAATACAAATATATACACTAACATATGTATATAATACAATATATAATCCTGAATATAAGAGAACTTAGACGAAAGAATCAGAATGATTAAAAATTTAAAAATGTAGGAAATACATTAGGCAAATACAAAGCAAACAGGGTTTAATTAGAGATTTAAAAGCATTAAGTAGGACCAAAAGGGTCATTTTAAAACAACGAAGGGTAAAATCCAAAACAAAGATGTAACTGTCAGAAGTCATTATATCCCAATTAACATAATAGTAAGAAATATGACAAAAATGTTTGGCAAGGCATGAAATAATAGTGGAAGAGCATAACATACATTCCCAGTCTCTGACAGATCAAGCACAGAAAAAGAAATTAAGAGCAACCACCTCTTCTTGCCCATTCTTCCTCCTGTCTTTCTTAGTAACAGAATCCTCTTATTATTGGGAGCTCCAATGTTCCCAGACTCAAATTAATTGTGCTGTCATCGTTCCTTGAAGATGAGGAAGGCGCGATGAGAGATAAGCAGAAATTGTTGGGCTAGGTTTCCCGGAAATTTTTTATTATTGTGGAAAGAATACTTAACATGAGATCTATCCACTTAACATGAGATCTATCATCTTAACAGATATTAAGTGTGTGATACATTATTGGTGACGATGCCATACAACAGATCTCTAGAGCTTATTCATCTGACTTATCTGAAACTTTATGTCTGTTGATTAATAACTCCCCATTTTACTCCCCTCCCCAACTCCTGGCAACCACCGGTAGTTCTAGTCTTTATGAAACTGACTCTTTTAGATACCTCATACGAATGAAATCATTCAGTACTTGTCCTTCTAAATTTGGCTTATTTTCACTTAGCGTAATGTCCTCAAGGTCTATCCATGTTGTCCCATATTACAGAATTTTTTTCTTGTTTCAGGTGGTTAAAAGATAAACTGAGGCACATTCAATCTTTGAAAATTTTATTTGGGCAAATATCATTTGAATCAGGCAGCATGAAAGTGGTTAGGGGCCTCCACTGGCAGGAACTAAGGGAAAAATTTTTATAGGGCAGATTGAGAAGCAAAGTGAGGAAATAATTCGATTAGCTATAGCTTAACCAGTTGCCTTTTTTGGGAAAGCCTAGTTGGTCGGTTGTGATTACTGGTTCTTAAGTTTAGTTTTCTTAACCTTGAGGCATTTATAGGAATTGACTCTGGCTTAGGATTTGGTTTCCTTGTGTAAGCTTCCAAGGTGTTTGAGCCACCCCAGTCTAATGGCCTCCTTGTTTAATTACTTTAGCAAGGCTGACTAGTATTCCCTTGTATATACAAACCACATGTTCTTTACTCATCTGTCATTGGATATTTAGGTCGTTTCCACATCTGAGCTATTACAAATAGTGCTACAGTGAACATGAGAACTTGATTTCAATTCTTTTGCATATATACTCAAAATTTGGATTGCTGGATCATATGATAGTTCCATTTTTAATTTCCTGAGGAACCTCCATACTGTTTTCCATAGTGGCTGTACCATTTTGCATTCCCACTTACAGTCTGAGTGGGTTCCAATTTTCCAGGAAAGTATTTTAAAGGGAGACCAGTACTCTTTTCTCTTCCCACTTTTCTCCTCCTCCTTGATTTAATCTCTGTTTTTCTTCTTTGGTTTATCAATATGATAATTGTAACTCATAATTGTTGATATCAAAATATTGAATAAAATCTTGAATTTCTAGAATGAATGAAACTGGTAAAGATGTCATACTTCTTTATATACTGGCAAATTTTTTGAAGATATTTTAGTATTTTTACATCAGTATTTGAAGAGATTTAGCTATAATTTTGTAGTGATTTGTCAGATTTTGGTATCATTATTTTATCTTTATCTGGTAAATGCAGTCTGATCTTACCTTGGAGAACTCCCTTCTCCATCACATAAGATTCTAGAAACACTCTCTATTGTGGCTCTGTACCTTTTTCTTCTACATTAGTGAGAAAGAGACTCCAGGTAGTCAATCACATTAATCTATTCAGCAGACCACAGTGATTACTTTACTGGCCAGTATATGACCCAACGTAAGACAATCATAATCTTCTTAAGATTCAACATATTGACACTACTTCCTTACCAATAAGAGATAATAAGTCCAGAAAGCAAAGAGAAGCAGAGATGCATAGAGGTGAGAAATGGTTAGAGATCAATACTTGATAATAAATAGTTCAGCCCGGGATACAGTCATTTTTGATTTACCCATTAAACTTTCAGTTATATTATCTAAAAAATTCTTTATTTTGCACTAATTAATTTGAATTTGGTTTTGTCAGTTGTGGCCAAAAGAATCAGGATTCTGATATACAGCCTCGATGTACATTGATTGGAACTGATTAAAAATATTATGGCAGATAAATGCAGTAGAGAATTTTTTAGCCTTCAGAAAGAATGTTATAGATCTACATTGATATGGAAGGATGTTCATGACACATTATTGAGTAAAAATAATATTTGTAGTATAATTCTATTTAACTAAAATAACAGCATATATATGTATAAATTATAAATATATATAAATTATATAGGTATAAATTATACATATATATAAATTATATATGTGTGTATGTATGTATGTATGTATGTGTGTATGTATTTATTCATTCATTCCTGGTGAGAAAGTGTTAAAACTCAACTGAGAAGTTTGGTGAAGCAAGCCAGAAATGGCCTGTTGAATTCTTTGTTCTTCTATGTGATTTTATTTAAGACTGAGTAGTGGGAACTTTGAGACTTGAACTTATGTGATAAATGGGAAAAAAATCAAAGTAGTTCTATAACCAAATTTATTGTTTTCCATAAGGAGAACTATGTCACTCAGATGTGATTTCAGTGCATTGCTATGAATAGAAATTAAGAGTGGGATGGATATAGAGCAAAAGGGAGAAGGCACCCCAAATAAAGCAAGTCATGAGTACAATTCTCCGGTTGGCATAGGAGGCAGGCTTTTTGTGATAGGTTGCCTTTAAGTTTTGTGTCAGTGATGCCGGGAAGTTGGTTTCAAACAAGTATGGGATGGATTGCTAAAAATTCCAGTGGGCCCTGGGTAAATTAGTGTATGTACTTATATTCTCATGCTCAGTGCCTAATAAACTTTTCCATTAATAGGTGTCATCTTCTCTTGAGGCCATAAGATTGGACCATATCTTTGTAGTTGAAAAAGCATTTGTACCTAGATAGCATGTCATTCTCCCCCTTGATCATCCTGCAAAGAGGTTAATTTGGCATGTGAAATGAGGACTGATTAGGTGTCCACTATAGTGGCATAAGGAATTCTTCTTTCTGGAACCCAGGATCAGGATGATATGTGAAGCTTCATGATTCCTGGGGGTGGGAGGTAATCTGCCATGTGGAGTTTGAAAGCAACTCCCCTCCTGTAGGACCCTGAAGATGGGTTTTCATTTGGGTACTGCTATCAAACTATCCTTTCAATTATCACCAGCTTTACAGGAAAGTCTTGTGAAAATGCATAGCCTGGTTTGTGATATGCCAGTGAGCGATATGGAAGAGGGTCTATCCCTCAATGGTAATGAAGATGGTGATGAGGTAATAGTGTTCCCTTGCGAACAATTAGAGCAGTGGTCCCCAAACTTTTTGGCACCAAGGACCTGTGCTCGTATGAGAATCTAATGCCTGATGATCTGAGGTGGAGCTGAGGCGGTGATGCTAGTACTGGGGAGTGGCTGCAAATACAGATGAAACTTTGCTCTCTTGCCTGCTGCTCACCTCCTGCTGTGTGGCCCGGTTCCTGACAGGCCATGGATTAGCACCAGTCCATGATTCGGGGATTGGGGACCCCTGAGTTAGAGTGAGGAATCAGCAGCAGTCACCTGGCAAGGATAGCAGTGCTCTGCAGAGCTGGGATCTAACTCACAATAAATACTCTGTGTCAGTGAGGGAAGCAGGTCGGCCATATAACAGGGATGCTGGAGTGGAATGTACTCCCCAGCACGTGTGAGGTGCTCTCTGGAACCTCTGAAAAGACTGGTGGAGGACCCTTGGCAATAAATATATGTAGGTACATGATCCCAATAATTCCATATAAGGGTATGTGTGCGCACACATATGTGTGTATAAACTATGAGAGAGAAAGAGGAGGGGAAATCGAGAGCATGCAATTTGGAAAGTTCTTTAAATGTTCCAAATAATTAACTGTGGTATGATTTCTACTGATTTTTAGTTTCTTCTTTGTACTTTTCTGATTCTTTGACTTTACTTTTTAAATAATGAGACTATGTCATTAAAATATTTTTACATGGGCTGAAAAGGAACCAAATTCCCAGGCTACCTGATTTGTAGCAGCACTTAGCAGGAATTACATTTGCTATTTCATGTCTAATTCTAGGACAGACTTCACCCTTGGAAAGTATTTCTCACAAGGTGGAAAGACCGGTGTCTCTTTTATGAGGCAAGGGTTCAGATTTTCTCCTCACTAGTCAGCACCTACAGGATCTTGGATGAGTTTCTTTACTTCTTGAAACTATTTCCTTATTAGTGAAAAAGAAAGGTAATTTTTACCCAATTGACTAGTAATAAGGTATAATTGAATTGTATGCACATGCTATGAATTAAGAAAATTTAAGATTTTATTAGTGTTATCGTTGTCGTTACTTGTACTGGAATTATGATGATGTCAAGTTTCAGAGAAAGAATTTGCTTTCCCAATTGGATATCTGGCTGCTAAAAATGATGAAAAGGCTTAATACAGGCTGTCAGAGGAAAGCAAATAAAACTAGGTCAGAAAAAGAGGAATTGGATTAGTGAACTGGAATTTAATATGTAATGCATGAAATGCCTTACAGAGATGACTTAGAGCACTCAATAAAGGCCTGTTGGTTGGTTGATTTGATTTAGAACAGCAAAATCCATGAAAATAAACACTGACCCATCTACCCAGCAAAGGCTTTGCAAATCAAATAGCTTTTGGTCAACAGGCCTGATGACAGTATGAGAAATTCAATTTACTCCATGTCTATTTTCATATATTGGATTGGAAGATTGTGGCATTTTGCGTGAATCCGTGGCAGAAATTAAGTGGTTCAGCTGCACGCTGAGAGTACAAGTCAGTTTAGTGAGCAAAGAAATATAAATTGTATCACTGCTGAGGAATATGTTATGGGGTATAAATAAAAAATATACATATATATGAGTGAAGCATTAATAAAATATTGTGAGCTAAAATACATTTATTCTGGTTAAATGTTCTAAAACCTATTTTCAAGGGTCCTTTTTAAATATGGCAGGCTCTAGAACTCCTATAGCCTAGTAGAAAGACACGGTGGTTAATAAAAAGTGGGGAAAAAACTTGAAGTTCTCTAAGGATGATAGATGACTGGTCAGTAAGCACGTGAAAAACTTTTGAACATCATTAGTCAACAGGAAAATGCACATTTAAAATGTATGAGGTGTTCTCTGGAACCTCTGACATGGTTCCATGAAATACTACCGCCAACTAGAATCGCTAAAAGTAAAACACTGACCATACTGTGTGCTGGTGAGGATGTGGAGGAACTGAATTCTCCTGTATGTTACTGGTGGCCCTGTGAAATGGTACAAACACTTGGGAAAACAGTTTCATTTTCTTTTTTTAACTTTTCAATTACAACTGACATTCGATATTGTTTTATATTAGTTTCAGGTGTACAGCATAGTGATTAGACATCTATATAATTTATGAAATGATCTTCCCAATTAGTCTAGTACCCACCTGGCACCATACATAGTTATTACAATATGATTGACTCTATTCCCTATGCTTACTTTACATCCTTGTGACTATTTTGTAATTACCAATTTGTACTTAATCCCTTCACCTTTTTCACCCAGCCTCCCAAACCCCCCATCTGGCAACCATCGATTTGTTCTCTGCGTTTATGAGTCTGTTTCTGATTTGTTTGTTCACTTATTTTATTATTTAGATTCCACATATAAGTGAGATCATATGATATTTGTCTTTCTCTGACTTATTTCTGGTGGGATATAGAATATGTGGTATATGTATACAATGGGATATTGGCCATAAAAAAATGAAAATTTACCATTTGAAACAACATGGATGGGTCTAGAGGATATTATGCTAAGTGAAATAAGTCAGAGAAATTTTAGTATTTTTGTACAGTTAAACATACACCTACTTTTGTCTCAATAAATCTAATTCTAGGTATTTACCCATAAGGAATGAAAATGTATAGTCAACAAAGTGGAGTTGAACAAGCTCTGACTCAGAGCTATGTCCTAGCCTTGACTCTCTAGAGGTTTCAGTGGATTCTGTCGTCATTCTGAGCTCCACCTTCTCATTTTTACAAGGATTGATGGGATTAGGTGATTTATAAGGTTCCTTAAAGCTCTACTTGCTAAGATTCTATGAAATACTACTCCCTTGTGATGTGATCCTTATCTCAGAAGCCATGAGAGTTGTGCAACCTGCCGCCAGCATGAGTAAGGGCTCAGATTGCAAGTAGTCCCAAATGTTTGTAGCTCTTCACAAATTGTCCCCTTTCAGAAGAAAGCTCTTCCCCATCTCCTCCCCATCAAGGCTCAAAGAGAACAAGGATAGAGGTGTGTTAGCATAATCTAAAGTTGCTCTGATCATGTGTCTGAATATATTAATAAATCCATTCATCAACAAGTATTTACTGGACACCTGCTATATACAAGGAATACACAGCCATGAAAGAAGCACATTTTCTGTCCTCACAGAGATGACCATTTGATTAGAATGTAGACAGAAATATAATGATGATATATGACATTAACATGTATGTTACAGGTGAGGTTATACAAAAAGGGCTGTGAACTGATAGGACATGAGTGGTTTGCTCTGACTAGGGGAAGGAGTGCCTCAAGGAATTCTTCATGGAGGACATGGCACAGGAGCTGTACCTTAATACATGAATGGCTTTTTATCATGAAGAACAGGTAAGGAAAGAGCAGGCAGAGGAAAATGCCTGGTAGTATGATCGTCCATGTTATATTCTGGATGAAAAACCAGACATACCTGGATGAAAGATGGCTGGAGCATAGTAGTGGGAGAAGAGATTCAGATCAAATAACAGAAGACTTGGTATGCTAGACTAAGATGTTTGGATTTCACTTTGTGGACATTTAGGACCCCTCTTGGTATTGAGAACATTCTAAAGGACAACTTACCTAGATCAGGAGTCAGCAAACAATGGACTACAGGTCACATGTGGCCTGTGGCCTATTTTTGTAGAGCCTGCAGGCTAAGAATAATTTTTTTACATTTTAAATGTTTGGAAAATATCAAAAGAAGAATAATATGTAATGACAAGTGAAAATTACTTGAAATTTACATTTAGCATTTATAAATACAGCTGTAATGGAACACATTTCAATGTCCATAAATGCAGTGACCATAAATACAGCCACGCTAATTTATTTATGTATTGTCCATGGCTGCTTTCATCCTATGACAACAGTTGAATAGTTGTGACAGAGGCAGTGTGGCCTGCCTCTTTGCTATCTGTCTCTTTACAGAAACAGTTTGCCAGCCCCTGGCCTAAATAATCAAAATCTGAAAGCTGTTTAGGAACTTTGTTTTTACCGATCACTTAATTTGAAAAAAACTCCATCACCCTTTAGCTATCTGGCCTTTGTTTCTACTCATTCATATTTCATGAGAACCCAGTACACTGTATTAAAAATTGTTTACAACCAATATCATGATGTTCCATGACAAGTTTTTCCTAAGATGAAAATTTCAAAAGGAAGGCCCATAATCCACACTGCAGACAAATGCTGAAGTAACTACAATACATGCATTATAATCTGTAACTACCCAGTATAAAACACATAGGCTGCATGACAGCTAGCGTGCATGAGCATGGAGATGAATTTATCCAAGGGTAGAGTGGGTGAAATTTGGTATGGAGTGATTTCCTCCTGGCTTTTGAACACAGCCTGTCTCTTTCATGTGTGCAAAACTTAGGCAGCCAGGTGCAGGCCATTATTTGAGAGGGTTATTTTGCTTCTGAGAAATGAAGTTAGAATAATAAGAGGTTGTGGGCTCATCATTTAAAATGACTCTTATGAAATAAGGGAATAAGTTTCCAATTTATACTAGCTGGAGGGTTTCCTTCTAGAGAGAAACAAATCAGAGCAAAACCTAAACATCACCGAAGGCCATTAGGGTTGGAAATTCTCTTTTCTTCTTTTCCCCTCCTATAGCACCTTACAACAACAGTATCATCTCCATCATCGTCATCATCATAGCCATAATTTTTTGAGCATAGTAGAAGCTTTACACTAATGATTACTTTTAGCCTGATAAATGCTCTTCTAAGCTAAGTGTTTTAGAGGTGAGGAAGCTGGAGCCGAGAACCTTAATTTGCCTGACACAGCAGAGCTGGTAAATGTCAGCGCTGGATTTGAACCTTGGTCTACCAATGCCATTATATTTGTCTTTCCATGCCTGGCTTATTTCACTTAGTGTAATCTCCTCGAGGTTCACCTATGATGTAGCATATGACAAGATTTCTTTCTCTTTCAAGGCCCAAGAATATTCTGTTGTATTTATGTAAAATAGTCAAACTTCAAGAAGCAGAAAGTAGAACTGTGGTTGCCAGGGGCTGGGAGGAGGGAGAAATGGGGAGTTATTTTTCAGTGGCTATAGAGTTTCAGTTTTATGAGATTAAAAATTTTACAGATCTGTTGCACGATAATGAATATAGCTCACAACACTGAACTGAACTGTACACTTAAAAATTGTTAAGCTGGTAAATAGTGTATGTGCGTTCTACCACAATTTAAAAAATTAATTTAAAAAAATCATCACTAATCTTTATGCATGTCATCACAGAGGCTGAAGAGGCAGTGTGCTATAGTGGGAAGACAATATAGAAGATGGAATTACTTCATCACCAAGGTTCAAATCCAGCCCTGCCACTTACCAGCTCTGTTGTGTCAAACTAGTTAGGGTTCTCAGCTTCAGCTCTCTCATCTATGACACATGCAGCTTATAAACCTCTTACTACCACGATTTCTTTATCCATTCATCCATCGATGAACATTCGGGTTCCTTCCACCTCTTGGCTGGCTATTGTGAATAATGCTGCTATGAACACAGGTGTGCAAATATCTCTTCGAGATTCTGCTTTCAATTCTTTTGGCTACACATTCAGAATTGGAGTGGCTGGATCATATGGTAATTCTTTTTTTTTTTTTTTGCGGAATCATACTGTTTTGCATAGCAGCTGTACCATTTTACATTCCCTTTTGGTGAGCATTTTTGAATGAATGTAAGCCTGAATGTTTTCATTGGACCTTAAAAAAGAAAGAAATCTCATTATTGCTCTAGATAGATCAATAATACAGAGATTCTGAAAGTCCCAGTCAACACTAATCCAGATTAATTAACAGAAAAGGCCCGTCAGAACCATTAGAACATGTGAATTACAGGACATTTAAATATAAATGCCTTTTGTTTCATGCTGATATTTAAAACAAAATAAAACAAATAAGCTTGCCACATTACCAAGTCTCCTCAAAGCCTCTTCAGGGCTCCATTTAAGCAATAGAGAAGAGTGGTGCAGAACTCGAGATAAATCTTTAAGTAAGAATCAAGCCTGTAATAAATGTCTAATATTGTCTCCAATCTATATAGAGTTTATACAGAAGAGGTGAACTTTGACCCAAGTCTTAAAATCATTCACCAATGCTGTTAAATCAGTGGAATCTGAAATTGAGACTATTATACATTTAAATGTCCTCTAAATAAAATTCAAGCAGTTGTGTCTAAAACTGATCCTTGACCTACCATGGTGTGGCCATTTTTTTCCCACAGGCTGAATTATGTTAGCAGGAGTCATCTTTTTCATGTCTAAATCAATATTTTTCATTCATTTTTAAGTAACCATTCTTTAAGCTGATCTTGCCGACATGGTCGATGAATCTTTGGCATCATTTAGATTTGTAGGCCTTTAAGGGCCCTCTGACAAATTATGTCAGCTGCTCCTTCTTCCACTGACATTGCATTTGCCCCTCATTACTCACTGTATTGTTAATAGCTGTCTGGACTCTCTTTGGGTATATAAGTAGCTATTTTTTTCTATGTAACTGAGAATCGAAAATTTTCTAGGTGGGTGCTACGGAATAGGAAGGGACAGATTATTTGGAATAATGTGGCTTTTTGTTTGATTGAGAACCATAGGGCCCTCCTCATAACTGAGCAACTTTGCATGGGTGAAAATGAAAAAGGAATACTGGAATTTAGCCTAGAAGTTACAGAATCTTAATTAAACAATTGAGAAAGAGTAGACTGGCCTGGAGCAACAGCCTGGGCTCATAACACTAGACACAAAAGTCTCAAAGCTATAGCTGTGGCCTTGTAGAAGAGTTTAAGGCATGAAGTTATTAACATAGACTAGGATTTGGGGGAGCATCACCAGACTAGAAATCAGCAAACCTATATATGTATTCTGGCTCTTCTCCTGTCTGGATGACAGTGAACAACAACTCCATTCTCTGAGTCTTCTTACCTATCTGGAAAATTAGGACAAGCTTAGACTTTAGCGTCTTGCTTCACAAACTGTATCGGTGAAGGATCAGGTGTTTTATCTCCAAGTCATTGTCAACTAATACTTTTGTTAAATGTAAGAATGAATTACTTTTAAAAATCATGTGCTTGGGTGTTATCTAATAGTTATGCAAATTTCTAAATGTTTACTGTCGATTTCTGTACCTATCTCGTTGTGGACTCAGAAACATTTTTTTTGGGTCAGCACTGGTCCACAGACCACATTTTAAGTAGCAATGGTTTAGAGCAGGGGTTGACAAACTATAGCCTATGGGTCAAATCTGGCCTACCGCCTATTTTGGAAACCAAATGTTCTTAGCACGTAGCCACGTCCATTCACTTACAAATGGTCTATGGCTGCTTTTGGTGCCACAATGGCACGGTTGAGTTGTTGTGACAGAAATCCTGTGGCATCCAGAATATTTACCATCTGGCCCTTTATGAAAAAAATTTGTCCATCCCAGTTTAGAGGGAACAGAAAATAAGAGAGCTGTATTAAATTTAAGGCCCTTTCAAACCCAAAGAGATAATAATTCTGCCAAGATGCTTGGTAACAGTGACAATTGCCTGTCTAACCCTGAAAGAGAAATAGCTAGAAAATGCTGTTATTTCTGGTAAATTAGACCAGTATGTTCTATGAAGACATTCTGTTCCAAAAGAAAATATTTAATTTTTTCTATCCCTTTGTATTTCCAATATTACAGTGTATTCTACCTATGCACCCTGATTACATACATAATTGTATGTTTGGTCAAATGGGATCATTCAAGGTCAAAGCTCTGTCCAGATTTCTGGCTTATCCTATCCCTTTTGTTAAATTCCTGGAAATGCATGCTCTCTTATTTCATTTCTGAAACCTAGACTCTTCCTAATTAATTATTAAGTCTCTCTGTTTACCACAAAGGTCTTCCTAGAATGAGCTACACTTGTGGGTGAAAATTTGGTGGTTCTTTTTAGTTTAATGGCCTTCATTTGGTGGAGGAGTCATGAAACCTCAGTAGCATCCCTCTTTACCTGGGTTCTAAACTCACAGTGAAAACCAACATGTAGAATATTGAAGAATATGCTTTCCGTTTTTGGACGGGTAGGTTTCTTCACACTGAACCAAGTCACCAGCATCTCTAGGAAACCACAAGCCTCTGATGGAAGAGTAGGGCTTGGAGAAATCAAAAGCCAACAGCCTCTGCAGGCAGGCTGACAAGAGAGGAGGAGGAAAGATCAGAGTTACGAAAGCCCATTTTTATAATCCCATGCCAAACGGTTAAGTCCTTCTCAGATGGAGAGGCTAGAATGACTACACTAATGGATGTCTCTCCCCATGGAAGGAAACATCAGACATGGCGAGGATGCAATACTCCCAACCCCAACCTGAATTAGTGTGAAACCTATTCATTGAATCATCTTACTGCCAACGTCACTGTAGAAAAGGAAGCTCCACTAGTTTCCCACCTCTTGGCTTGGGTTAAGAATGCTGTTGCCACAAGGAATTACAGAATTCTGGAATGACATCATAATGCTGAGACTTGCCTCTCTGAACATTGTGAAAACTAGAAAGTAAACAGATTCCTTATCCTCAACCAAGTATTACCTAACACTGGCCTCTTTATTTTCCTTCAACGAAACTGTCCTGGCACCATATTTACTACCTCAGTGATCAACTCTATTATTTATCCAGCCTTCTACACTAGAAGTATCAAGTTAATTTTGCATTTTTCTATTTGGCTAGTCATGAGCCTTGTCATTTCTATTTCAGGTGTCTGTTATTCCCTCCCTATCCACACCACAACTGCCTTAGTTCATGCCACAAACAACAACAACAACAACAACAAAACATTTTAAATATATTTTCTGCAACAAATACCTTTTTGTCCCATATTATGTCCCTCTGATATCAGCCTCTTTGAGGTAGCAGTTCCATTTACCCTAAAGGTATCCAACCTCAAGGACATATGGCATTGCTTTTCTTTTCTGCCCTAGGGTCCCAGAGGCCCTCTTAAACTCTGGGCAGGAACAGCTGGAGGTGCTAAGGAGTTAACATCTGGTGACAATCTTCAACAAGTGGACAGTTCTGGATAAATGCTTTAGCCACCCTCCTCCTCTTCCTTCAGAGAAACGATTCTGAGAATCATTCTGTACATGGCTGTTCAGAGAGTCCCTGGTAGCTTTGAGTTCAAGTTATTCATGGTGGTAACAAGTTAGTTCATCAAGCTTGTATTGTAATTTTTTTCCTTCCCTGTCTCATTCCTCCTGCTCTCTCACTCCTGCTTCCCAGGACTACCTCCCAAGTAAACCCCCTGCTCTCTAGTTCTTGTCTCGGGCTCTGCCTTGGAGGGAACAGAAACTAATATGTTTACTCATTATCTAAGCAGTTGGAGGGTTTTATTATTATTGTTTTAAAGATGAGTAACCTGAAGCATAGATAGGTGCAGTAACTTGTTAAAAGTTTTATTTCTAGGACGTGTCATAGCCAGGAATAGATCCTGGTCCACTGTTTCCTCAATACCAGGTACTTCTTTCACCTGAGATCCAAAGCATTTTCCTTGTAATACCTCATTTATCTGTATAAAAATTCAGCAGCCTACATAGGCACAGGGTATTTTACAACCCATTTGTACAAAGCGGCCCCTTTGCAATTAGGCAAAATGGTAAGTCCTCATTAGATGAGCTTTGTTCAAGTGCTAAGACCCACTTACAGAGATTCAAAGAATTGAGACTTTATTAGCTCTTTATTTGTTTGTTTTGTGAACCATTCATATTACAAGTATTGTTTGCCATGTTGCATTTCTTGAAATACAGCCAAATGAAGCACTTTATAAACAGGATAGGCCACTCAAATGATTTATTATCATTCACAAATAAATGAAAATCCTCTAAAGCTGCACAATTAAGCTTTCAAATGTAAGTACTCAAGGTTGGCTTCCTCATTTAAAAAAAATCAAATTAGCTTTAATGTCTCAGCTCTAATTTCTACTAAACTGAAAAGAAAATCTCTGTCCAATTGTGAACTGTTTTTATTTTGCCTTTCTTAGCCTTTTAAAATATTAGAAGCATAAAGACAGATAAAAGACTCATGGAAGAAATGTGCCTAGCATCCTGGATGGTCATAAATAACAAGCAGGAGCAGAAGATCTCCTAGGAATGCCCCCTCAGCTTCTCTAGTCTTGTAATCACACAAATGAAATAGGAAATTGGGCCAAGGAAAATGAGTACATAGGTCTGAGTCCCAGAAGAAAACAGCACACTCAGCTGGGAATTTGGAACTGTTAGAAGTACGAGTAGACTTAAGGAAACCAAGAATGTTGGGGCACCAGACTATAGCAACATCAAAAAGCTGTTAGCCCCATAGGCCTGATGAGTCAAAAGAGGAAACAGAGCTACCAAGCACAGTCAGAGCTGGAACCATGGAAGTGGGGCCTCCTGATAGGAATTGTCACCACAGAAGAATGGTGTGGAGCTAGGAGAGAGCCAGGGGAATGATTACTTTGACTTTTAAAAAAAATCTCCTAAGCTCTGATCACTCTCCAGCTGACTCTCATGAGCTAAAACCAAGCAGAAGCCAGAGGTACAGAGGTCTGAGTGATATAGTCCATAGAAGTAGACCTCCTGGGGCATATAGGACAGAGAAAGATGAGAAGTGATCTAGATGCTGGCGAAGGAACAGGGAGGTCCTCATTTTGGTTACTCACTCATCATTTGACTCATCATTTGGTTACTCACCCAAGCAAAATCAGTTTCAGAGGAGCTTTAGCTCCCCATAGGATAGACTTAGACCCAGCACTTAAAGTAACCAATTGAGAAACACTTGAAATAGTTTTTATCCTAAAGTTTAGATTATTCACTAATGTTTGTATGAAAGTCTATACACATTCGGGTACATATTTAAGCAGAGAACTGTAATAATATCTATTATATTGAGAGATAGTCATAAGTGCTCATGAAACAAAGTGGTTTCTGTCTTTAATATTTGAAATACTGGTATTATACAAATCTTTACTCAGTTGATCGACTATTGCATCTACATCTCTAAAGTTTATTTATTGAAATTGAACAAAAATTTCTATTTTTTTACATTCTTATTGAGAAAATGGAGCGATCATCAGATGAGCCACTAGGGAATATTTTTGCCCTGGTGAACTTTGGCTTTTATTGGAGTATGAGACCATGCATATAGGTTTGCTGTAGTTCATTAATTAATTAATTAATTCATTCATTCATTCAATAAACACCTGTTGAACATCAAGGACTGTGCTCAGCATAAGAGATAGATTGCAAAATGGTCCTTGCCTTGTTCAAAATTATATACTAGTTCAGGAGATAGATAAGAAACAAGTAAATTCTTTAATAAAATATGTGCAGATTATGATCAACACTGCACAGGAAATGAAAACAGTAAGGGGCTGAAATATCAAGAGGAAGAAACAATCTCAAGTAGATAGGGTGGTCATGGAAGATCCTTTTGAGAAGAGAACATGAAAATTGAGGCCTGAGGGATGAGAAGGAGCCGGGCCTGCGAAGAGCGTGGGAGTTATAACTCAGGCAGAGGGAAGAGCAAATGCAAAGGCCTAGTGGCAGGAAAGTGTCCGAGTCTAATGACAGTGTAGCTTCATCTTCCCTTAGGATAAGGTAACCTGGGAGGTACTTCAAAAAGTATGAATTTCTGGGGCCCCATCCCAGATTTACTGAATCAGGGTCTAGAGAGGAGAGAGTCCTGGGAAACAAGTAAATGCTATCATTAGGAACATTTGGGAAACCCTGACCAGAAGGAAATACCAGCAATATTTGGACCATAGAGTAATCGAGGATATGGGGGCTAAGTGTAAAGAATAGTGTGTGATTTTGTTGGTTTTTCACAGTGCCTCATTTCAATGGTGTCAGCCTCTCAGAAGCAGTGATCAAAGTTAGCAAGTTCAAATGTATCAGACACAGCCTACTCTCTGGACCCTGAAGCTGCCATCTACTTTAGATATACAAGTCATGAAATGTAGTAGGCAGAATTTCAAAGGTGTCCCCACAAGATTTCCATCCACTGGTTATTCATGTAAACATTAATCTAGATATTGTAATGAAGGAGTTTTGCCAAGTAATTCTGGTTACTGGACCTTAAAATCAGGAGATTAACCTGATTACGCAGATGGGCCCAATCACATGGCCTTTTCAGGCAAAGAGATTTCTCTGGCCAGAATCAGGAGAGGTATTCAGAGAGATGCAGCAGAAACAAAGTTGTACAGACTTGAGGCATGAGAAGGACTTGAACTGCTAATGCTAGAGGGGGTGCTGGGGGAAACGGCACATAGAAAGCATAAGAAAGAATGTTGGCAGCCTGTAGGAACAAAGACCAGCCCCTGGTTGATAGCAAAGAAATGAGGACCTCAGTCTTACAATCACAGGGAACTAAATTTGGCTGACGAATTGAATAAGCTTGGAAACTGACTATTCTCAGTCTACCAGTAAGAACCCCGTCAGTGAAAACTTTGGTTTTGGCTTTGTGAAATATGAAGCTGAGAAACCATCTAAGCCTACCAGGACTTCTGACTTATAAGAACTGTGAGATAACAAATTTGTGCTGTCATAAGCCACTAGGTTTGTGGTGATTTGTTATGGCAGCAATGGAAAACTAAGACAGGAGGTAACAGTCAAACTTGGCATCCGCTAACCTTAAAGACACTCTTTACTCTATTGTCATTAGTATTCCCATCAATGGTTTAGTGAATTGAGCCATGTACCAGTCAGTTAGCTTTTCTGAGGCTCACATTCCTGATTTATAAAATGGAGATAAAATTATTCCTAACTTACAGAGTAAATTTGAGACTTATGTAATAAGATGAAAGCACTATATAAACTTTGAAGCACCACACAAACATCTAGAAGTTGCTCTCATAGATGTGGAGGTATCATGCCTTTTGGCAAGGCACTTGCACTCCGACTCTTTCCATTTGTTATAAGTTGGGTTGCCTGGGAAGCAGACTTAAGGATGGTACAGGATGGTACTTGGAGTTAAGGACTGAGACATTTATTAGGGAGTGGTTGGCATTATGCCTATGGAAGGGAGGAGAAGGAAGCAGGATTGGACTAGGAAGAAGTTGAACTGGGATGCACTCTAAACAAAGGTGTCAGGTCATCCCACGGAGACACTGGAAATGGGGTGGCCCTTCAGACTTGTCTAGGGATGTCCCAGTGTCTGGGCCTTTATAACTCCTGCCTTGTTCATCACTGGATAAAATTGTCCTGGAAAGAGCATGAGCTTGGTCCAGTTTGCTAGATTCAGCTGGGGCAGTCCCTGATGAGGGGTCCCAGCAGCTGGAGTTATAAGTCCTTCACTCCTAAAGGGGCATCTGGAAGGTCCATCATAATCTTCACAGTATTCTTGATTTTTGTGGATGTACAATAAGAGGTTTTTCTATCACACAAAGGAATCATATCTCCTTCAGGTACTCTTTTGACTTCTAAATCTTTCTTGTGAATCAGCAGTTCATTCTCATGAAAGGTAAGATGATCTGCTATCAGTATTCTACTTCTAACTCTCAACAGTCCCTTGAATAAGTCCATTTTTTAGGTCCTCCTAGTACTCACAGATTCCTTGGCCAGATTGGAGTCTGCTTAAATACTCTAGCATATGTGTCTGCCAACACTGTCAAGGAATTAACAGTGGGAAGGAACTAAGCAAGAGAATCCCTTAGGAACTATCTTAAAATGCCTGTGGGCTAATGCTTAAATGAACTAAACAACCACTGGGGTCCCCAAGGCTCCAATTTGCTGTACTAAAAGGGAACATTTTGTGCAGTGGCAGCCACAGGATTTTAGGAGAGTTTCAGGAGATGCATTTTAATATTTTATTTTTCTCAAGCCTCTTCTAAGTGGCATAATCAACTAGAAATGTCTTATAACCTTGAAGTGTTTTTATACCATACTCCAAGCCTTGCAAGTTACCCTGGAATGTGAGAGCTGAACTGTTTTGGTAATATGTGATTAAGAAGGAAGAAACTAGAGAAGGAAAGGGAAAGGATGGAAGAGATAAACTTTTTAAACATCTTTTTTGGTTCTATTCGCCTGGCTGCCAGTCCTGTGCTTTTGGAATCAGCATTGATTCTTCCTTACCTATCAATATTCCGGAGAGTGGAAAATGTTAACCTGCACTGAGACCTTTGGCATAATTGAGAAAACACATTTTGACTAAAGAGATTTTTGGTAAATATGCTTTTCCCAAATAATTTCCCAAGTGAATATTTTTTCTCCAACAATACTATAAATAAGATATTCTTCTAATTCTTAGATAGTTATAGAAAAGGAAGAGAATAATGAGTAGAGAACGTGTTATCTTGACCTCTATCTAGATGTCTTACAGACAAAGTTAACTTCCTCACTACATCTACTCCTCCTCCTGTATTCCCTGTTTTGAGAAGTAGCCCAAATACCCTCTCAGTCACCTGAATTAGAAACTTAGGAATTAAAGAAAGTGAAGATAAAGAAAATGGGGAGTAGGAAGTTTTCAAAGAAATTGGGAAAGATAATTTTTTTATAGCTGAGTAAGAAAATGCCTTCAAATCGAAAGGGACAAACAGTGGCTATCACATGAAAGAAAAAAATCACCTATACATCCTATGATTTTTTTTTAGAACACTGAGGGTAAAGAGAAAAGTCTAACATTTTCAAGAAGAAAATGCAAGTTACCTAGAATGGAACAAGAATTAAACTACCACTTTTTTTTCCCCATTGGCAACTGCAGATGCTAAATGCTATCAGGACCATGTAATTTATAGTCCAACCCAGAAAATCTTACCTGTGACACAAGGATTAGTCTCTGGGATAACAGGTACAAACCATGACTATCATAAGTACACTGGGAAAAATGGTCACTCTACTAAAAGCTATTAAGGAAGAATTTCAAAATTTGGGGGTGGGGATGATTTTAACCTAAAATTCCACAAATAGAGAAGATATCAAACCAGGATGAGGACAGAATGAAGACTTTCAGATATGCGAGAAAGTTTGGCACTTGTGCATTTTTTCTTGGAAAGTTACTTGAAGACACATTTTATTTAAAAAATGAAATAGAACTAATTATATAGAATTTTTCAAAATTAAGAAAAAAACGTTATTAGAACAACAAACTTTATTCATCAATCAACCAATTAATAAAATCATTGTTTATGACTATTGATTGTTTGTGTATCTGACATGCCAGATTTGGGTGGGAGTGGAGACAAAAAATGATAAATTAAGCCAAGAGGTAAGAAGACAAGGGACAGAGGAAATAGGGGATGTAAAAAAGAAGAGATGTGAAAAGGAGTTTCATGGTAATGGGGAAGGGAAATCTGAGCTCACAAAGCTGTGAGTCAACTTAGAGAACATCCAGCTCAACCAGAGGATAGAAGAATCTAAGAGGAAAGTGTCCAGTTATAAAGTGAATCAGCAGAAGAGACGACATGGACAATTTGGAGATATAAAATGAGGGAAAGGCCATTATTCAAGTATATAAAAGAAGATAATCAATTTGAACCTGACACTAAGGATATTCTCCTATGAAAGCCATTGGAAGGAAATGTATTATAATAAAAGCTAATATTTATTGAGTTACTATGTGTAGGCACTATGTATTTTACATATACTAATTCACTTAAATACTCATAGCAACCTTATGAGGTAAGTAAATTATTCCCTGTTTTTTAGGCGCGGTAATGAAAACACAGTGAGGTTACTCATCTAAGGTTATATAGGTAGTACAAGCAGAGGTGGCATTTCAATAGTCTGCCTCTGGCACTCTGCTTCCAGAGAACGTCATTTGATTCTAGGGTGAACAACAATTGGTCAAACCAATGTTAACAAAGCTTATAGGTTTTAACCTTTAGGATCAATGTATAGACAAATCACAAGAAACTTAACTATGATTACAAGTTGAGATATAAATGTTGCCATGCAAAGAAAAATATAATTGACAATAATTGGGAGACAAAATGGAAGAAAGAGACATAGAAGGAAGGATAGGGTAGTACTGTCCTCATCTAACAAAATGAGAGAAAAAAGAAAAAGCCTGTGTTTGATAGTTCCAGACAGGGAGATTTAAAATACTTTTTCATGTTGTGGAGGTAACCATTCTCGTCACTCTCTTGGATGGAACATAGAGGGAAAATAAGGAGTAGATACATGGGTTAAGTATATATCTAAAAATCAAGAAATTGGTACAAAGCGCTTATAGTTGATACATAAATAAAAAATGTCACTATAAACAAATTATTGAGATATAAAGCAGTACCAATCAGAGAAACAAAATTAAAAGTAGTGGTTTCTTCCAAGGTAGTCAAGTATAGTTTTTTGGCTTCCACTGTTTTGTACTATTTTATGGTTAAGCATATTACTTTGCACAGATTAGTTTGATAAGCCATAGAAACAGAAGATGCAGCATCAGCAACATTAGCAATTTGGTTTCAGGAACACAACCTCATCCATTACATTAAATGAAATGTGGTTGCTTTTGGAATCCATTGGTGGTGTAGCTTTGATCATACTTATTTTGTAAATGCCTTTTGATTTTAGAGTAGAATAAAAGCATAAGGATCTTATACCTAGTTTTGTATGTATGTGCATTTAAAAATATCATTAGAATAAAAAATATTGTAGGTCATCTCATCCACTACATTAAATGAAATGTGGCTGCTTTGGAATCCATTGGTGGTGTAGCTTTGATCATACTTATTTTGTAAATTTCTTTTGATTTTAGGGTAGAATAAAAGCATAAGGATCTTATACCTAGTTTTGTGTGTATGTACATTTCAAAATATCATTAGAATAAAAAATATTATAGGTCAACTCTGAGAGGCCAAACCATTTTTTTTCTATCGTTTTTATCGTTCAAGTTTGACAAATGAATACCACTCACTGTAAGGGGTCAAGCTACCTTGGTACCAAGTCATTACTCAGGGCTTGGTTCAATTTCATCTCTTCTGTGAAGCCTTTCCTTAATCTTTGAGGCAGAATTGATGATGGTCTCCTTTGGGTCTCACTGTGCACTGTACATGCATTTATCACAGCTTATGTCTCTCTTTACAGAGTTATTTGTTTACACAGATGTTTGTTTATGATTCCTATACTAAAAGTGCTTACAAGTGAGGCCCATAGCTTATTCATTTGTATCCTTAGCACCCAGCTCACAACCAGTCATATACAAAGAGCCCAGTAAATGTTTGCTGAATCAGTAGGTGGTAGCAGCAATGAGATTCTTTTGTCTTTTAGAATCCCCTGCAAGGGTTCACCATCAAACTGAAAAAGCACAAGGCACTTTATCCACCATAGCTTAAAAGCTTTTTAGAATTAGGAAAACATGAAGATGAACTTTAAGTTTAATAGTTAGATTTATGGCACATTAAGGGCATCATAAAAGGCATTGTCTTAAACACCTCTCCTGAGTATCTGTACCCCTGTAGAGATAAAGTAATGGTGTCATTATATTCAGGTACAGTTAATATTGGTACAACGGTAGAATATCCTAGCGTATGATGACATATCATAGTTAATTACACATGGCCACCTTTGTTCAGATAACTTGGCAACACTCAGATTTTCACTGTTACTGCAGAAAGGGAGCTTAATGTATTTCCTAGCCTCATTCTTACATCCTGTACAGCTTTTCCTTCACACCGATAAAAACAAATCTGGCTTATTGGTATATCTACTTATAAAAGGAGAGAATAAATCTTCAATACAAAAAAGTGAAGAGGTGAAATTGTTGAATTTTTCTAAAAAAGTCAGATTCAAAGGAGGAAGTAGTAACTTTATTGAGTGACATTCTTCTATGGATTATCACTGGTGAGATTTTCATTCATTGTCCCCTCTGCTCCACCACCCCTACTCCCAAGCATCATTCATTTATTCATTCATTCAGCAAGAATTTTCAGACACCACTTAGGAGCAAGATGTTGCTCTAGGCACCATGGTTGATTCACAAGTAAGACATAGCCCTAATAAGCCTAAGTTGGAGCTTCATGCAATTTGTCTCCTGACCAAGCAGTCTACGTTACTTGCAGTTTTTCAGCCTGGCTTTGACAAAAGGGAACATGTCTCTTTCTATTGATTACAACTTTTTAAATGGAATTAAATAGCACAGGCAAGTATTTAAACAAACGCATGAAGGCTCCTTGGGAGCCATTAAGCCTGGCTTAGTTGATTTATTTTTTAAAAAATCTTGTCGTATTGTGATCTTAATTATAACACTTCCTCAAAGGATGGTGGTACCTAAGAAGCACCACTATGTATCATGGTAAAACCATTATGTGATACTTGACCCTACACACTTTTTAAATATCTCATTTTATTCCCACTCCTGAAAAAAAATTGATTTCTTTAAAAAATGAGGACTAAGACCTCTTTTCTTAAATCCACTTTTTGAGCTGGGAATTTCTAGATGGTGAGTTAGTTGAAAACATCAATGTTTTTAAAAAAATAAGGTTTATTATTCAGTTTCTTCTGAATGTTTTTATTATATTTTCCACTGATGTTGCTTCAAAACATTCTTAAAGATCTACACTGGGTATTTATGGAAACTTCTTACTCTCTAAATTATGGAGTTTATAATTAAAATGTATAACTTATTCTCAGCCAGTGTCAAACAAGAATATTTGAAGAATATTAAGAATTCTGTTGAATTTATTTCCTTTTATCTGTCATCTCCACTAGTCCCAGTTTTCTTTAAACTACCAATGCTTTTTTATTAAAGTATATTTGACACATAATATTATATTAGTTTCATGTGTACACCATTTATACATTCTATAGCTATCTTATGATGTGATCACCACAATAAGTCTCATAACCATCTGTTACCATACAAAGTTATGATATTATTGACTATATTCCCATGGAATATTATTCAGTAATAAAAAAGAATGAAATCTTACCATTTGTAACAGCCTGGATGGACCCTACAGGGTATTATGCTAAATGAAATAAGTCAGAGAAAGACAAATACCATGTGATTTCACTTATATGTGGAATCTGAACAAACAAACAAACTACCAATGCTTTATCTAAGTTATAAGAAGTCTCATTTGAAATGCAGGCCTCAAAAATAGACTAACACTAAATATTTTCCATTCCCTTAAGATAAGGCCAGGTATTATAATCTTAAAATATATCCAACCAGTGCCCATGGGAATATATCACTCATAGGACTCTGCACTTATGCATACAGCCACAGCCCCTTCCAGAGGGGAGAAAAGCAATGATACCATATTTAAACTTAGTATAACAGAACACCTTTCTGTGAGCTCTGCAGAGCACATTATCGACCCAATCCATGTGTTCCATGTTTCACCAGGCCTGGTCATAGAATACGGTCTCAATAATAACTATAAAGCAGTATTTCTTAATTCTATACCCAGAACTGACCAAACCAATTCTTCCCTTGAATCCTTCCTGCTACTCCAGGAAAAAACTCCAAGAATTCCTAGAGCTTAGTTTCCCTTATGTGCTAGCAAACATAGCCCTTCTAGCATTCTTCACTTTTGTTGTTTCAACAGGTAACTGCTTGGGCTCCAGGCTGCTGTCCCCAAGTTCTTTGTTCCCCTGATATGGGAGGATCCAGCCTCAGGTAACTGTGAGGCTTCTAAAGCTGGGGGCCAGGAGTACCAGTGGTCACTTCACTGACAAGGGGTAAAGAGAGGGTACAGGGACAATGACTCTCCTCCAGGTTGGAGCATAGGACCAGGCTAGCCTCAATGATGCAACTCTTGTTGCACTTTGGATTATGGAGGATGTCTCTGAGGGCTTCACATGCTTGAGAATTAGTGCATTGCAGAAGATAGACAATTATGGGATTTACCTTCAGAGTGGGAGAGACTGTGACTGCACATATGAGGTAAAGCAGTCATCGTACCACCGATCCAGTGGGCCAGAAAACTGGAGGTCTATGAAAATGCTCCCTAGGATATCTGAAACCCCCAGCGGAAGTTTCCAAAAAGTCAGACTAGGTAAATATGCCATTTTCAGACTGAAAACTGACCTGTTTGTATGAGGTGAGGGAAGCATTAAGTTGATCTTTCTGCCAGCTGATCTTTCTAACAACAGGTAAATCTTCAGAGATACCATATTGGATAACTTGAAGGTTTGGCTAAGAAGGAACAATCTTTGTCCTCAGATTTATAGTTTCTATGAAGTACTGTATTTTTCTAGCTGGTGGATAACGTATTAGTTTTGTTACCTTGAACAAGTTATTTAACCTTTTTGAACCTACTCTTTTTATGTAAAATAGGGACTACAGTGCCAGCTTCGCAAGGTCGTTGTAAGGTTTAAACAGGGTAATCTATAGTTGATCCTTATTATTCATGCTCCTGTATTTATGAATTCACTTATTTGCTAAAATTCATTTGTAACACAAAATCAATACTGACATCTCTTTTGTGATCATTCACACAGAGGCACAAAGTGGCAAAACATTTGAGTTGCCCAAAGCACATGGTCCCGGCTGAGGTCAAACAATATGATGCTCTGCCTTCTTGGTCCAGCTCTCATGCTGTGAACAGAGGTGTCCTTTCCTTCAGTCTATTTAGTGCCACATCTTTTGCATTTTTGTACTTTTTGTTGGTGATTTATTTCACTGTTAAAGCGAGCCCCAAGCATAGTGCTGAAGTGCCGTCTAGTGTTTCTAAGTGCAAGAAGGCTGTGAGGTGCCTTATTAAGAAAATATGTGTTAGATACGCTTTGCTCAGGCATGAGTTACAGTGCTGTTGGCCAATAGTTCAACATTAACAAGTCAACAATATGTATTAAATGAAATGTCTTTAAACAGAAGCACAAAACAAAGTTATGTATCAATTGGTTGACAAAAATGTTGTGAGCAGATGATTGCAGAATCCTAACCCTGTATTCCTCCTAGGAGCAGTGGTTCATTGTTTGCTAATTCAGTGTTTATGGTGGCTTGATAGAATGAAACTACCATGAATAATGAAAATTGACTGTCATCTAAATGCTTGGTACTTAGCTGGAGCTAAACAAATACTTAATCCTTTGTCTTCTCTCTATATGTGAAAAGATAAAATAATGAATTTTCTTTGAGGGGTGGCTGCTTCCCCACCCTCTTCTCCTTAGAGTGATTCCTTGAAAACATAATAGGGCCAATAGAGTCCCAACCTTTTTGTTTTACAATAAAAGGTCAGGAGTCTTCCGATCTTTGGCACTGTGTATACACTTATCTCCAAAATAAACTCTCTTGTGATGTATACAGGAGATAATCACAAGGTGATTCTATTTCTCTTTCAAGGAGATAAGAGAAGATTCAAATATTCTCTACTTCATTATAGAAACTTGTATAAAATTCTGTCTGGACTTTGTAGTACTTTTGAGCTTCATTTACATGCATGTAAATCTGGTAGTGCTGATGCTTTAATAAATTGTGTCCCCCCTCACTTGATACAGAGGGGGCTTTTTTTGGTAGGATTATTTTATTTCTCCAATATAAGTTTGGGTTTTATTTTGGGAGAACTGTCCTTTTTAAATGTCTTGGGCTTTTTTGTATCTGTCAGTGACCAAATGGCTTTTTGGCTTTGCTATTATGCAATTCAAATTAAACTAATGCACCTGTTAAGTTAAAGTGGTTATGCTTGTGGGCTCTCAGTGAATCAATTTCGTTGCTGAATAATGAAGCATCTTAGTTTTTCCATATTTTTGTGTCTACCTGGAAACCAGAGAAATGGCTGTCTAGGCATTTTGCAAGGTACCTGATGATCCTAATTGTTGACTGAGGATGCTGCAGGCATAGAAAGAAAGTTGTTTAGACTAAATTTCATGGCATGATTCTCAGTTATTGGCTCCAGCTATGAGCCAGATGTCTGATTTTTCTAGGAGATGTAAGCCAATAATTTAAGATAGAAACCAATTTAGAGCTCCATTGATCCATCTTGTTGTCTGTTTTGAGGAACCCATTTCACCAAAGGACGATGCAGGTGATGCTTGCTTTTAAGTTCATCAATCTGTTCCCTCCTCTTCCATGATCTTCTTTTCCTGCAGATGTTCAGGGTAGTGCCTGAGTTGTGACTCAGCACACTCCTTCCTCTTGGGCAGGATTTGCTAGCCATTCTTTGTTGTGGGGCTGTCCCGTGCATGGTAGGAGATGTAATGGTATCTCTGGCTTCTATCCATTAGATGCTAGTAGTTCAACCCGCCTCCCTCCCCCAAACTGTGACAACTGAAAATCCCCAGACATTGTCAAATGTCTCCTGGGGTGGAATGTGGGCTGGATTGCCCCATTGAGAGGTATTGCTTTAGAGAGAGAAGGTGTATTCTGTGCTAAGCGTTTCTTGTCTCTGTCTCCAGGTGAGCAATAGAAGCTCATCAGCACCTGCCACTGGGGATGCCCACTTGGTTGTCCTAAGAGGAAATATGGCTGCCACACAACAAATGTTCTTCTCAGTAGTTTGTGGAGCTGTTCTCAAGTTGCCAGCATCTCAGGAATAGTGCCTGATCTGTGTCTTGGTTTTCTTGTCTATACCAGGAAGAAAATACTGTCCCTTACGGAAGCTTCATTTCATTTTGCTTTTGGTTTCTTTTCTCCTGCACAGAGGATAACAAACATAGCAGTTTCTGAAAGATAAAGAACTATCTGATCATCTGAATTTTATTCTTCCTTGGTTTTCCAGAGCTCCTGACTATAAAAGTCAGGAGCTTCCCTTTTTCCATAGTTCCGTCCTCAGAACCTTTGTTCAGCCAATCTAATTGACTTACCACAGAGAGGCAGGGGAGCATGGTAGCTAAGAGTGTAGACCGAGTTCAAATCCTGGACGTGCCATTCACTTTGTGTGACTTTGAATGGCTCAGTTTAACTTCTGGGTACCTTAGATTTCTTCTTTACAAAATGCTGATGACAATATTACCCCTCTTACATCATTATTGTGAATCTTAAATGAGTTAATACCGTCACAGTGCTTGGAATAGTGGTGCAAGGAAAATTTTGCATTTCAGTGTAAATCTATACTACTTTCCCCATTTATTAGCTTCTGATTCTATGGGAGCTATTTCACAACTCTAACTTGTCGATGACTGATAGCAATGCAAAAGAATTATCTACAGACATGAAAATGTCTAATCATTGATGCTGCAGTCATCTACCCCTTTTATTTCAGTGTTTCCCTATGTAAGAGCCATGGGAAGAGGACATCTTTGGCTGTTCTATCTTTCACTGTTTACGTAATAAATCGTCTGAATTTAAAAAAGGTTCATGTTTCTTTACTGGCTGTATCTGTCAGGCCTTGGCCTTGCCTTAAGCATAACAACCAGAATTTGAAATTAGATTTCCCTGACTTTCCAAAGTCTATCTGCTTGTCACTGTATCCCTTTATACCCTTGGGTATTATTTTTGTTAATAGCCTGCCATCTTGTAACTATCCTTTTCTGGCTTTTTGTAGTAGGATTTATGATTGAATGTTAGCACCAGCCTGAAACTGAATGCACAAACATCTGTGGCCTTCCAGCCTGTATTAGTTATCTATTGCTGCATAACACATTACCCTAAGATTTAGCAGCTTAAAACAACACACATTTATTACCTCAAAGTTTATGTGGGTCATGAATTCAGGCATAGTTTAGATGTGTGTGTCCTCTGGCTCTGAGACTCTTACAGCACTGTGTTGACTAAGGCTATGGTCCCATATGAAACTTACTTGGGAAGAATTCACTTCCAGGTTCATTTACATGGTTATTGTCAGGATTCATTTGCTCAAGTGCTGTTGGACTGAGGGGTCAGTTTCCTGCTGATTGCTGACCGGAACGGAAGCTTCCCTCAGTTCTGTGCAATATGAGTCTCTCCGATATAGCAGCTTCCTTTATCAAAGTGCACAAACTAAGAAGGCAATAAAGACCGTCTACTAGCAAGATAGAGTCACAGTCTTTTATAACTTAATCACTGACATGACATTCCATGACATTACCATATTCTGTTATATTAGGAGCAAGTCACTAGGTCCTGCTCTCACCATGGATGATTACAAACTAGCAATGTAGAGCTGGGAAGAGATGTGCATAGTCAGCTCTTTGTAGGCCAATACAAACTGGCTCTAGCATACCATTGTTTGGAGGACCAATAGCCCAGAAGACACAGCCACACTATGAATCCTAGCCTGGACTAGCTGGAACCTCACAACATCCTCCATATTGATATTCACCTCCATCTGGTAGGGCATGGGATTAAATCACTTCACTGATACTTCAGCCATGGCTATGGGACTCTTGAGCATTTCTTTTATGGAAGTTGCAAATGGGCCTAGACCTCAATATCCTCAGAAAAATGTTTGAAATAGAGTCATCTCTTGGTATCTGTGAGGCATTAGTACCAGACCCCTCCCCACCACAAACAGATACCAAAATCAGCAGGCGCTCAAGTCCCTTATATAAAATGGCTTAGAAAAATGCATGCAGTCAGCCCTATGCATCTGTGAACACAAAGTTATATCCCCTTTAAGATAAACTTCTGTGTCCTAAGATCCTCATGGACTCCAGGCTATTTCATAGGTGTGGTTTTTTCCTCTTGATCTTTGAAATGTCCACTCTATATTCCCACATATTAGCTCAGCCAGGACTCAGTTTCTACCAAGTATCTTTTTTCTCGGTTCTGGCTACAACCCTACCTTCTTGTTAGGGGACACTGTTACTCCCATGTAACTTGATTCATTTCTTGAGGCTTGGTTTTGCCCCTCTACTCTGAATATAATAATGGACTCTAAGTTCGTTAACACATAAAATTTGTAGAGATTTTGGAAAGATCCAGGTAGACATGCCCTTCTAATTTAATGTGACCTTGGGTGAATTACTTAACTTTCCTGAGTCTGAGCATCTCTGTATGCTTAGTGGAGATAAGAATACCTACTTACTGGGTCTGTTATGAGGATATAAATTAGAGGACAGATATAAAGTTCTAGACACAGAGTAGGTGCTTGACAAAACTATCTCCAAATACCCCATTATTGCATTCTTTCATTCCCCTCTCTCCCTTTCTTGTGCTCTCTCTCTCCCTCCCTCTCCCCACTCCATCTTTAAACATAGATGCATCTCTGTCACTGGATACAAGGTTGGATTGGGTGGTGCTGAGTCGACCTATCTTGGACTGAGCGTCAGTACTCAATGAAGAACACAGGCAAGAGAGAGGAGCTGTCAACTCTCTAGGAGGGTTGATATGCATTACTCTGTAACTTGTTTTTCTCATTTAACAATTCATCATATGGACATTATTTGCTTTTTTTTTTTTTGTAGGTTCTCAATAGTTCTGAAATTTTTATAAAATAAGGCTTAAAATTCTTTTGTTTCAAACTTTATTGAACTATAATTCACCTACTTATAATTCATTCATTTAAACTGTAGAATTCAATGGCTTTTAGTACATTCACAGAGGTGTACAACCTTCACCACAATCAATTTTAGATTTGATTTTATATGTCTTCACTCCCAAAAGGTATTCCATATCCTTTAGCAATTGTTCTTCATTTCTCTCACACCATACCCCCTCCAGCCCTAGGCAACCACTAACCTACTTTCTGTCTCTATAGATGTGAAACCATATAGTATATGGTCTTTTGTGACTGGCTCTTGTGACTTAGCATTTATCCGTGCTGTACCATGTATCTGGACCTTATCCCTTTTTATTGCTGAATAATATTACATTGTATGGATAGACCTCATTCCATTTATCCATTCATCAGCTGATAGATATTGAAATTGTTTCCACTTTTTGGTTATCATGAATGCCAATATAAACATTCATCTATATCACCTCTTTCTCAGGTGATCAAACTTTAGCTATATACTAGGTCTGCATGTTTTATGGAAGGTGATGATACCAGACACTAATTTTGAAAATAGCAAAATTTTCCCCAAATAACAAAAATAAATTTGTATTTCTCCTGACAACCTTGTTTCATGATATAATTAGGAGATACCCTGAAGTAAAATAATAATCATCTCAATTCTGTATCTTCGGTACAGATCTTTTCCCAGAGTGTCAAATATCTAGCTACCTGGGACATCTATAGGCTTCCCTAAAAACCCTGTCCAAGATGGTAGCCATGATAGTCCCTGACACCCCATCCCCACAAACCTAATCTTACTCCTGTATTCCTTGTATTCCTTAATGGGCGGAAGGTACCATCATACATACTGTCACTCAAGTCAGAAATCTGGTAAATGCCCTAGACCCTTCCATCAACCCATCCTGCATATAATAAGTTACCCAAGGCATATCAAGCTCTCTAAAATAGTATTTTAACTCATCCTCTTTATCCTCACCACTACTACATTAATTCAAGCTATTACAATATCCCCTTGTGCACCGTGACCTTCTGAAACACAGTGTTCCATGTTTCAGTATTTTCTTTGCTTATAATATCCTTTCCCCCTCATGTGCCTGGTTAGTGGTAAGTCAATTTTTAGGACTCAGTTCAAATGTCATCTTGTCTCTAATGCATTTTCCTCCTTTTGCATTTCAGTCAGTTGAGTTTTCTGTCTTTGCTCCATGGCACACTGTTCTTACCATTTTACTTTAGCACACACTACATTCTAGTATACTTACTGGTTCATTGTCTATTTCTATTTTCATTCCAGAATTCTTCCATTTGTTTTTATCACTGTAGCTCACACATTATTAGAACCAAACAAATGTTTGTTTAATAAATGAATGAGTAACTAAACTCATATATAAAATAATTTTGAATAAATGATCAATTTTTCAAATATATTTGAAGAACTCCCCTTCTTATTAGATCTCAGCTGTTCATTTGTAAAATGTCTTACATTTGAAGGTGCTTATCAAATATGTAACTGTTTACATTTTTGTTTTTTCCATCGGATTTGATAAATTTTCACGATTAACTTCTGAATAATTAGAGAGACTCCTTGAAATGTGCATAATAGGTCTATTAATAATAATATCTAATTAAAAATATTTTTAAATGAGCAAAGTAATAGAATAAATCCATTAAGTTCCCATTAAATCCCTCTAAGAAAGTTAACACTTTGCATTTGTTAAGGGTTTCTTAATGAACTATCATTAACACAAGTACTTCAAAATTAATATAAAATCCTCGATACAGAATGTGTTACAGAGGCATATGGCTTGTTATGTAGCCCCACGGTCAGAGCTCATTAGTTCCATAAGCTTATCACACTGAGGCGATTAAGTTTCATGCTTTGCTAAAGATTAATAGAAAAATATCATTAGAGTTATATACATTATTGATTAATATAAAGAGATGGCTGTTTCTGCCTAGCAAAAAAGAACTTCAGAATTAAAATATTATAGTGGATTTCAAATTTTTCATACAGGAGAAAACAAAAAGGATGAGAAATAAATGAACAAAGAAGAGATACTAATTATTTAAATGTATGTGGGATATGCCTACCCTAGCTCTATAGATTTACGGGGAGCAGGACAGGACAATTGACTTCATCTAGTCTATGAAAGAGAGCACTAAGCAAAACACTAATTTGTTACTTTTGCGTGAAGATGGTAAACTTCATCCTTTTCTGCATATGAAAATTCCATTGATATGTCAGAAGAATTGGAAGAATTATGATAAACTCATGGCAACTCTAGAAAGAGACTCAGATGCAACCATCAGATCATACATTTTGAGGACGATCTGAAAACTTAAAAAATAGAGTTGGACTGGTGGGAAAAGCCACTCAGGCAGATGAGGAGACTTCAGAGAAGTGAGCAGACAGGATTCTGCCGGGGAGTTGGAAGTGGAAGAAGATGAACAGGTGGCTGGTGGAGTAACTGGGAAGGAGGTAAAGATTTGGAATCTGCTGTACAGGTGGCCTTTTAGCCATGGTACCAAATGAGACCCTCTCATGCTAATTATTTTTCAAGGTAGCTACTCTTATTAAAAACGTACTGTGTGTTATTCTATAACTCATTTTTGAATGATTCAGAGTTGCTTCTCGTATGAAATGACAGAACTTACTAAAGAAAATCACTCTAGAATTAATTCCCAATTACTTATACAAAGAATGCGTAATATAATATAGCAGAATATGATATAGCTCTCCAAGTATGAATACAATTGGAGTTTTTGTATAATCTCCTTCCAACCAATAACCTAATCTTTCATCATTTCTAGGAATGCCTCTTCTACAATAGACAATTCTAGAAGTTTGTGTTATGTCTATTGAACAATTTCTCCTTTAAATACAATCATATTATCTAATTTCTGTTAAAATCCCAAATTTGATACACTCCTTACTGTATTTCATACAGGCTCTCTGGCCTGCAAGAGAGATTTTTCTCTCCTCAGTGACACTTGCCTTTGCTGCATTAAGAAGAAAAGAATGAAATCTGTTTGATCTCAGAGACATGTTGTTTTGTGGATAATGAAAACAAATGAAGCATAACAGTTAATTTTGTTCATTCTATCACAGATGGGGTCTCCTGTTAAAGAAATCTCTCAATCAAATAAATTATTTGATACTGAAGACCCAGAGAATTAGCTAATGTGGTCACCCTCTTTATTTTCATTTAGATTTAGATCAGCACTGACAACTCATATTTGCTGCTCAATTTCCATCATTCTCTCAGCTTTAGACATTTTAAATTTGAAGGCCTCTGATCATCATTGCCTATTTTTAAACAATGAAAGAGTGGAAAATTATTCTTCTTTATGGTACATAAGATAGATATCAGTGCAGGACAAAAAAAAAAAAAAAACACTAGAGACCTTCATGTTTTAAATCACTTGTCTCTCCAAAGTTTCAGAATCAAATTTTCTTCGTTTTTTAAAAAAAGTCAGTGCAAAAATAAATGAATTGCAATGAAGAAAGATATGAAGTAAATAAGTAGAAGGGGAAGCCCAGGGGATAGAGAAAAAAGCAGAGCTGAGGAGTGAGCTGAATATCCATTGATGAGTTCTGAAATAGGTATTTTCGCACTCACAAAAATTCTTCTAGAAATCATTGTGTATCTGTTTTGCCAAAGCTTAAAAACAATGGCCTCAAAGCCAAAGTTAGATCCCTTTCAGAGACAAAATACTTTCACAAAATGATTCTGTCATTTTTTGAATGTCTTCTTCATCAATCCTTTATCATTTGAATGACATTGTGTAGAGATGAGAGAGTCTGAGAATCAGAGCGGTCATGTGACTTGCTCATGTTAAACACAAAAGTTCTTCCATGTCCAGGATTAGCAATTCAGGATTGCTAGTTGACCAATGATTTAACAAGACCATCTCTGATTTTATCTAGGGACATTTAACATTATGCACAGATAATTACGCAAGATTTTTTATATATACAAGTCAGATTATACGGTACATAATATTTAGCAATCGTTTATCTAATTTAACAAAATACCATATTCATCTTTCCATGTTAGTGTGTGTGGCTCTGACACATTCTTTTTAAAGATCACATTATAGTCACTTAAATCAGTAGTTTCCTAAGGTGGTAGGGGTACAGTTTTGCTCCCCAACGGACAGTTAACAATGTCTGGAGTCATTTCATTTGTCACAATTGGGCAGAAGGTGCTAGTGGCATCTAATGGGTGGAGGCCAGGGATGCTGCTAAGCCTTCTGCAGTGCATAGGACAGGCCTTACAATAAGGAATGATCCAGCCCGAATGTCGACATTGCTGAGGTTGAGAAACCCTGAAAATAGATGTACCTCAATTTATTTAACAAATTCCCTATGGGCGGACATTCAGAATATTCCCAATTTTATCTTGTTATAGTAGCAGTGAATATCCAAGAATCTCTATGTTTTTTCATCACTCCAAATATTACTTTAGGATAAATACCTAGAAGGATAATTTCTTGGTCAAAGATTATGCCACTAAAGGGTTATGTATTTTGCCAACTGAACTACTACAGGTAATATGAATTTCCGTTTCTTCCAGTAATATGTAAGGGTATGTGGTTGACCAAACACTCTTAAACTTCCAGTGGGTAATACCAACCTCTTTATGCACCTCTTAAGCTTTGTCAAACTTTTTGATATATGGCTTTCTACTTCTTTATTGTTATTTAAAATGTAATTTTTAGTAAACTTATCCACCTTTTCAAATGTTAAAAAAGGTCTTTAGGGCTTCTTTTTTTCTTTTGTGAATTGTGTGTCTTCACATCCTTGATGATTTTTCTATTGAGTTGGTTATCTTTATGTT